>CM023096.1:45277430-45578117 GCA_013103745.1 Gardenia jasminoides
GGTGCCACGTATTGCTTTCTCATGTTAGGCTTTTTGGATTGGTATTTTTCCTCAAAAAATTTTTGAGATAATATCAGAAACCTCCCCTGAGGTTTCTCGTAATATCACCTGGCGCCCTCATGGTTTTAAAAATATCATTCACCTCCCTTGGTAATTGTAAATTGACTATATTAACCTTCACTTGGTACATGATTTACATATCAAATAAATGGATGTCAAAAAATGAAAGAAAAAGAATCAAAAGTCACTTTCTTCTTTTTTCTCGCTTATCCAACATTCTTTTATTCTTTTTTATGGTTGTTGTAATTTTACTTATAAATTGTAATAAATTAAATTTTATTTTTTCTAATTGTGATAATATTGAATATGAATGTATGATTTTTTCCTTTGTTTTGAGTTGACTTTTATAATGAATTAGTACAATTTAAAGACTTATACAATGAGTTGTGAATATGTTAGCAAAAAAAAAGGCTCATAATGAATTAGTTTTAAATATATAAATTAAATTGGTACTAGTATATTTCTTTACAAATATCTTTTTATTTTTTAAAATTTTATTTTTATGAATTATAGATTTGTGATATATATAGTGGCACGAGTAGAAATTTTTAGGTGGTGTTTTTTTTTTCGAACAAACAAAGTGGTTAGGAGTATCTTTATTTAGCAAAATGAGCAAAAGGGTAGTTTGGGGTTTTTATAAATTTTGTTACACAAATAACAAAAGTAAGGGAGGTAAGTGATATTTTTAAAAGTTTAGGGGTACCAGGTGATATTAAGAGAAACCTCAGGGGAAGTTTCTGATATTATCCCAAAATTTTTATGTTTTTTATAAATACATTTCTCAATCACCTTTTTACCTCACATATATCAAATAGCTACATTATTTTTTTTTTTTTACAAAAAAATCCAAAAAATAGAAATCTAGACAAGTTCTAAATTTGGATCCTTCCTTATCTTCTCAAAGACATGTCAGTATGTCACCTTAGTCTAGGAAGTCTTTAACAAGTTAGAGTCTCTCCTCCTTAGTTTTCAAAATTTATTGGGATTGAACCATAATTTCTAATTTTTGGGCTAGACTCCAAAGTTGAAGAAACAAACGTAATCTATTATCATAATTTTTGTCATTAATTAACATATTCATGCCTAATTCATATGTGTTCTTATTTGTTTAACTGCCTTAGGCAACAATTTTTTGTGCCAAGGGTAGAATTTTCATTTTTCATGCAGTATCAAAAGAAATTACACCATGACAAAAATGTTTTCATCAAGACTCTTCCATGCTGGGAAATGCACATATAGGCACTCTTCAGCTTCTCAATTTTGATGGAAATGAAAAGACAACTAAACATGAAGCTTTGGAGTGATTTACCAATTGTGTCTATTTCCAAAATGTGTCGATTTGAATTTTCTAAATGCATCGATAAACGATAGATGAATTTTCTAAATGCATTTATTGCCCTTCTGTAGCCACATTTGAATTACCTCTTTTTATTTTCCTTGACAAAGGGAGATTAGTTAGTACAAAATTACTTGCAACTTTCCTTGCTAAATCAAAATGATGCACACAAATGCATTTAGAGTATAATAAGTTCTCTAGGTGCTTCGTATTGTCAAAAAATCATCTTAAATTTTTTTGAGGGGACTGCTAAATACTAAAATCAGTCTTTCAGAGTTACACTTTGATAGGTTGAATTTTGTGTTCTCAAATTTCTTGGGGTCAGATTCTTGCCTAATGCTTAATTGCATGTTTAATGCTAGATTTGAATTTATTTATAATAGATCAAGACTTGGTTTTTCCAATCTTCAAAGTGAAACGAAATTAGCATTGGGATGAAAAAGTCCAACATGGAATCCCCAAGTTGATGAATCTCCCTAATGAAAATGTTAAAATACGAATAGGTGGAATCTGCCTAATGAAAATGGTAGAATACGGATAGGCTGAATCTCCCTAATGAAACGTTAAAATAAAAATAACCTATACACTTGTAAGATGGCGAAGGTTAACTCGTTAAAATGCTTCACTAGGTAACTTAGGACTTTGAATTGTCAAGAGAATACGTAATCTATGTGTCCATCCAAATGTTACTATATTACCATGCCAAGTGTATAATTAGGTAAGGAAAGCCATTTTTTCTAAAAGAAAATCTTTACGTTTCCGTGAACACACTTTTTAATCACATTTTCATAGCAATCCAAACGGATTAGCAAGAATATAGATAGCGTGGATCTGCAGAAACAACAACAACAACATATCACAAATTGGATGCCAGTTGCCTCATTTCTGCTATTTCTACTGGGGCATGTTACAACTTACAACATATGTGATTTTTGGAATGAATATTGACATGCCATGAATGTGATAATTATGTCATAAAATATCTTTCGCTGCCCAAAATAAATGAAAACTGAAGCTCATGTATATCTATATACCTTTATTGGATGTATGCGCATGTTACCTCATATTTAGCGGTAATTTTTTAATAATAGCAGGGATATAAACGAGCTTATCAGTCCAATACCTTAAACCTTGGTGCTCAATTTCGTTTGTTCGTTTTAATGATTTTGAAATTGTGTTTAAGTTTGGATTGCTTCTTTTTTTGACAAAACAAAAGCCAATGTTGTTAATAAAATAGATGGAAATCATTCAGTATGATTTGCTTGACGAAGAATAACATACCATTGGACAATACATTCAATTATTTCTAATCTTTTTCTTCTTAGAAATTCAAAGGACTTACGACATTACTGATTCTTATCAGTTGTTTAATTAATTGATTCCCTATTTGACATCTTGTTTCAATCAACTATTCTTTTTTTTTCTTATTTTTTGCAATTGTTTCCATTCTTTTTTCTTTAAGAAAAAAGTTAGAATTTGTGTGAATGTGATTACTTTTACAGAAAAAAGAAAAAAGATTTTTTCTCTAGAGTTGCCATTTAATTAAAAAAAGAAAAAATAAAGTGAATTGGGTTTGACCGTTTGAGTAAAAGGTTGATAAAAACAAATAATTGTTTTGATTTATCATCTAAAATACAATATGCATATCTAATAGATATTTGATTGCACGAACATGTGGCAGTTTTTGGTGAAAGGGACAGAGGAAAAATGGGGACAGAGAATTTGAAACCACATATACATATGTAATCTAAAAAATTATTAGATTTAACAAAGTTATAAAATATAAAAGATTCACTGTGAATCACAAATTATCAGATTTGACCAATTGTATGAGTTGCTTCATAAAATCTGTGCATGTATTTTCTCTCAAATCTACTATCTAACTGGTTCAAGTTCAAAAATGATGTTGAGATTTGATGAGAAAATCCAAGAAATTCTAGATCTAACATATAGAACTAAAAGTACTCTTAAATTTAGGAAAATAATAATCTAATATGTATTGTAGGGCAAGTTTTTAGAATGGTTAAATTATAAAACTTCTAACTTCATATTCTTTTTTATAGAGTTTTGAATTTTTTGTAATTATCAAATATTCATTCATGCCTTTTGAATTTGAAATGTAAGAAGTGGAACCATAAATATAGGAATTTGGATAAAGTTTATTTATAGGGAGGTAAGTTAAAATAAAGCATCGTATCTCCTATTAAAAGTTAAAAGAGTAAATAACAATATTTTACTGTTTAACGCAATAATCCTAACTGAAAGGATAAATTATATTAAAAAAATAATATTCAATGGTCATGAATGTAAAAAATCAATAGTTGTACTAATCTTAAATGTTAAACTACGAAATCACTAAATTAACAACAAAGTCCTACTGGCACTTGAAAATGGAGATTATTATTTAAAATCTTTATTTTTGATAAATAATAATAATATAACAACATCAGTCCTACCAAAAATTTAAAAAAATAATAATATAATTTAAGAGAAAGATATAATGTATTTGTCCGTAAATTATATCTCCTCAATTTATATATTTATATATATATATATATATATCTAAATTTTACTCTAATTGGGTTTAAATAAGAGTGTAAAACCCAACCACTAAGAATAGTCTTAGGTATTATTGATTATTTTATATATTTTTGTTATTTTCTTCAATGTAAATATGTAACATTACTATGTCATTTTTAGAAAACGCGGATGACTATTTTTTTTTGCAATTGTTGAACGTACTACAAGATATTGTCAGTTTTTCATTTGCACTTCCAGATGCCAATTAGTACAACTATTGTGATTAATTCTTGGTTTTATATAGTTTCATATTATGGGAGGTAAAATTAAATATATTCTAAAAATTACAATTCATGGGTTCTTTTTCCCTTTTGCTTCAAGTTATATGTTTCAATATGAAGGATAAATATGAAATCAACGAAAAACATTTTCAAAAGAAAATTTTTTACGTTCAATCCAAATTTATAATATAAATAAATATATCATATGCTTTTATTTTGAAAATACAAAAATAAGCATAATTTAAAAGTTTAAAACTAAACTAGAAGTTATGAAAGTTTTTTCTTTTTCTTTAAATATTAACTTTTTAATTTGAATGTTGAATTATAAACACATTTGAATCCAATTAAATTATATATCCAAACTCATATTTGTTGATGGGGCGATCAAAGTAAATAGGTTATTATTTACAATTATAAATAGTTGGAAAGTATAGTAGAATAGAAGATAAATGTGCTATAAAATTATGTTAGAAGAAGGACAATTAGGTAAGAATAAGGTAGGTTTTTTCTTGAAAAGAGAAGGTAGGATTTAGGTGGAGAGTAATGAGGAATATGGAAATGTTGGGTTAAGGAGGTGAGCTCAAAATGGATGGAAGAAATGGTGCAGAAGAGACGTAAGTGATTTGAAAAGATGATGGGGGTATAATATTATATTCGGTGTACTTTTGGTATTTCTTTCAATATTTTTATAATCATTTCATATATGTTTTGGTTTATTTTAAAGTTTTAGATAAGATACATAAATATAATATAAATTAGATACTAAAATAGTAATCTTTTTATTTTTAACTTATTTTTCATATAACTATTACAAAGAATTTATTAATTATTATTATTATTTTAAATATAAACCCATGCATGTACGGGTTAGAATTCTAGTATAAAAGTAAACAAGCTAAATTTAAACAACAGACTTTTATTCATCCAAGCTTGTGTTGGTTGAATTTATTTAGTTATAGATTTCAAATTTTAAACTAATTAGTTCAGGTCAACAACAAATACTACACGTTATTCATACTCCAACCAAATTTGTTAGCGAATGAAGACTTACCAAATTGAGCTTGTTTAAGTATGAATAGCTTGTTTGACATAATTAGTTTGTGAACTAAGATCTTACCCAGCAATTATCTCCCGTAATTAATTATCGAATAGCTTGATAAATATTATTAATAAAATAGATGAAAATCATTCAAGATGATTTGCTTTACAAGAAAATTACACTAATGGTAAAAAATACATAAAACATGTCATAGATACATATGTAATCTGAAAAATCATTAGATTTAATAGAGTTATAAAATATAAAATATTCAATGTGAATCACAAATTATCGATGACCAATTGTATGAGTCTTATAAATATCTATGCATATTCTCTCAAATCTACTATCCAACTGGTTCAAGTTCAAAATTGATATTGGGATCTGACGAAAAAATCCAACAAATTTCAGATCTAACAAATAGATCTAAAAGAACTCTTCAATTTGGGAAAATAACAATATAAAAGTAAACAAGCTAAATTTAAACAAACAGACTTTTGTTCATCCAAGCTTGTGTTGGTTGAATTTATTTAGTTATAGATTTCAAATTTTAAACTAATTAGTTCAGGTCAACAACAAATACTACACGTTATTCATATTCCAACCAAATTTGTTAGCGAACGAAGACTTACCAAACTGACCTTGTTTAAGCATGAATAGCTTGTTTGACATAATTAGTTAGCAAACTAAGATCTTACCAAGTTAAATTATCTCGAATTAATTATTGAATAGCTTGATAAAATTTTCAGAAAGTTGGTGCTAACTAGAAACCAAATTTAAAGATTATTAAGATAGTTTTTGTTGACTCGAACTAGTGTTCATTAGGGTGGTAATCGGGTTTGAGTTGCATGGTCAATCAGAGACCGATATAACACAAAATCCACTAACCCAAACCCGACCCGCCAACTCGAAACTACCCAACCCACGAACACTGAGCATTTGGCACATGGTCATCCTAAATGACTCAAAATGATCCAAATGACCCGAATGTCCCGAAAATGACCCAATTTTTTACCTTTAACAATCAATCGGAACAAACGGTCAACCTAATGACCTCGACTTGACTGTTTGTTTTGGGTCGCATTCGACCGATTCGACTCACGACCGCCAACCTGCCTTGACCCAAACCCATTATTTTCATGTTAGATTCGTGTCGGGTTTTCAGGTCGTGTCGGAAATTGCCACCCCTAGTGTTCATTATGAAGAATATTTAGAATTAAAGGTTGTCTTTCATCTTCTTTTCTCAAATGTTATGACATAAATTTACCAAAAGCCACTCGATTTGAATTTTGTCTAAAAATCATTCTTATCCTATTTTAAAACAATATATCAAGCTAGCCTGAAAAATTTAAAACTATTGAATAAAGCATATTGGCACTGTAAATTTTTTTGTTAATTTCCTCCTACAACCTCCCAAAGAAACCCCACCAAAAACCTCTACTTGGTAATTACGTCGTGTTATATAAACACTATCACAATCAAATGTATCACACTAAAAGAATAGATATAAAATTAAAAAGTATAAAAAAAACATAACTTCTTTATTAAACCTAAAACGCAATCCCAATTATTCAAATTCAAACATATTCACCTTTTTCTACAACTATAAATGCACAGAGTCTAGGAAAAATTTCATCATAGTTTGATTCAAGCCTAGTAGTTGATATTTGATTCTAATATAAGTTGGCTCAATTGGTAAGAATAAATTATTTCCTCGCAAAAAGTCGTGCGTTGTTCAAATTTTAGTGTCAATGTGAAACCATATTGATGGGCGATCTGTAAAATTCCCTGTAAATGCCCAATGATTTGGGGGTATGTTTTGGCTTGTTGCGGTAATAAGAGTCGAACCCACCTAAATTTTTTTTAACCTAAAAATGGTTGATATTTATTTGATCAACGAAAATGCTCTAAATGAAATTGTAGAGCCACTAAAAATTTTCCCTAGATCCCCCCTCGACTTTCCCGTTTTATAACAGAGACATCAGTACAATGATTAGTCTCGGAAGACCAATGTACCGCAAAATGACGTGGAAAGCCCACATCAAGTCTACTATTAACTTTTAAACATTCAAAGTTCAAACCACAGTTGACTGATGAGCTCCTGCTAACATGCGCCTTGGCGTGTATTACACCACCCAATGCCTTTGAAGCTTCCCGAGGCCCCTCCCCTTGACCTATGCGCTCTACGCACTTTGCGTATTCAGGTTTCCCTCTTCCTCTCTCTGTCTCCCCCCCACCCCCGAGCAGTTGTTAGAACTTCGTTGACTGAATATTAATTACATATTAATACCACTTTCTTTCCTTCTCCTAGAAAACATTTGATCCTTGGACTGACAGATTTCGTCAATTTTATCAGTTTTTTTTATCCTTGTATTTATCAAATACGTTTGAATCTTGGGAATGACCGGAAAATCTTTATCTTCGCCGGCCGGCAACGGGGGGCTAATCTGACGGCAACCCACCTGGTAATTTCCAAAAGGGTATACGAATCTGTGTCTTTTAGGTTGGAAAGATTGAATCTTGGTACTCAGTTTGGGTACTGGGCTTAACGCAAAGGCTGCTGAAGCTGGGGTTTCTGAGCTCAGTTTTGGCTTGAAATGCTATTTTGTAGCTGTTAATATGCTTTCTCGTGTTGTTTTTTTTGGCTTGTTGCGATCCGTTTTTGATGATGATGAAATTTTAGTTTGAGCTGGGAATTAGGGCTTTTTGATTTTGAGCTTAGACGAGAAAGGGTTTTTGTTTAAATCGCTGAGGGTTTTCTGAAATTGAAGTCCGCAAGTTCTTCATAAGTTTGATGCTTTAGAATTTGTCTTGTGGGGGGTTTTGCATGGATTTTGATTTGGGGTTGTTGAGATCAGCAGCTGATAGTGTTGTTTTCACTGATAACGCAACTGCTTTTTTCGTAAATTTGGGGAAAGCTTAGAGATTTGTTGTGATAAGGGAAGTAACCATGAAGAGATTGAGGTCAAGTGATGACCTTGACTCTTTTGGTGACAAGGCAGCTTGTAAAGATTGGGGAAGGAGGGATGAGGATTCTGGTTCATCACATAGGCCCTTGATGCACAGGAGCTCTTATTACAAGTCGGATAGTGCTAGAAAGGGTATGTCTTCTTCGTCCTCTAGGTATGATAGGGTAGAAGATGATCGTGATAATCTGAGACCAGTTAGAAAGCGATCTGATTATGATGTTGATAGTTATGATAGGAGGAAGAGCTATGATAGATTCAGAGAAAATAACAACTCCGAGAGAGGGGTTTTGAGTTCTTCTCCTAGGGGTGGATATGGTGCAGAGAGGATTCATCGGTCTGAAAGCTTTTCAGCATTGAGAAGGGAAGTTCCAAAGGGGTTTAGATCGGAGCGGGATAGGTCTCGGCGTGAAGGAAGTGTTTCGTCATGGCGCAGGTTTGGTGGAGCTAAAGATGTTGATGATGGGACCAGGGGTGGCACTGATTCTGTCAGAGTTGCTAGAGTGGACTCTGACGAGGTTGGGAAGGTGAGATCTCCTCCGAGATTGAAGGATGCAAAATCACCACCTTGGTCAAAGGACTCTGGGAGTGAGCAGACTAAGAGTATGGAAATTAGAAAAAGTGAAGATATGCCTGTGGAGAGCAGTGGAAACAACAGTGAAAGGGAAGAAGGGGAGCTTGTACCTGATCCTCGACCGGTACCTATAACTGAGCTGATTACTGAAGATCAAGCTTCTGATGGATTGCAATCTTCCCAGAAGGAGTTTGAGCCTCAGAACCTCGTGGAAGATAAACATTTGGAGGACAGGGCAACTTCAACATTTGCAGAAAATGTGGTGTCCAGTAAAGTGTCTGTCGAGGATGAGCAAGCAGAAGGTAGAGTATCCGAACATGTTAGTGCTTCCACAAAAGAAGGTAATAAGTTGCCTGATTGTGAAAATCTTGGCCGATTGACAAATAACTATTGTGACAGATATAAAGGCCTTGCAGATAATGTGGGTACCAAGGAAGAGAAATTTTCACACACGGTTGTCGCTTGTAAGGAAGAAGTTGGTGAATCACAAACTGCAAAAGAAGAAGAAAGGGAAGCCAAGGGAATAGATCTTGAAGGTGAAGCAGATGGAAGTGATCTTCCAGAACAACATACAGGGCTGGCAGAGGATACTGGTGCTTGTTTGGCTGTTTCTCCACATGTAGTGGAGGAAATAAACGAGAACCACAAGGATAAGGGAAAAACTGTCGCTCTCTCAGCTTCCAATTGCCCTCCTTCCACACTCGATGAGTTTAGGAATGTAACAGAATCAGGAAGCACCATGACGTATAGAGATACTTATCTAGAAGGACCAAGTAAAAGAAGCTTAGATCTATTCACTGCTGATCCGGTTAAAAGACCTGAGAAAGAGGTACAGGTACAGTGGAGTAATAACAAGCCCAAGGATGAGAAGCTTACTTTGACCTCTCTCTTAGCCTGCCGAATGTACTTTGCCTATTGGCTCTCACAATACAACACAGGCTCCTGGCTCTCCCAGTCATGGAAGGAGTGTCCAATCATTTCATAGCTCCTTTCAGACTGATTCTGATGGGTTTAATGGATCAATGTCGCTCAGGTTCCCAACACTTCACCCACAACCCTAGCTGTTCCCTAACTCACAATACATTAGATCAAGAGCAGTCTGTTAAAAGTCGACCCTTGTTTCAGGGAGTTGACTGGCAAGCTCTTGCCTCAGATGAGCCAAAGAGCAAAGCCCTTCCACCAATTGTCCAAAAACTGTTAGCGGAGGGAAATGGCATGCATCAGCAGTATGAAACTTCTCAAGGAAATTCAACTGCTCAAGCTTTGGCGCAGCGAACTAGATCTGTTGAGGGAAATTTTAGAACACGAGGTGGACTTGAACGGCAATTAAGTTTCAACAAACAGTATCTTGGAGTACCCTCCCAGCATCCTAGTGATAATAGATCTCCTTCACAGAGCCTTGGTTCCCATGAAACTGGGTCAGCATATCTTAAAGATAAGAAACAAGCACTTAGAGAGAAGAATGGTGGTATTCTAGGCAAGATCAGTAACCCAGAAGGAAGAGAGCAGCTATGGAGTGTTGGAGCTGACTTTGTTGAGTCCATAATAACTATGATAGTTTCAGAGCCTGTAAATGTTGTGGCTCAGAGGTTCAACGAAATATCTGCTCAACAAATGGCTTTTCTGAAGGAATCTGTTGGTGATATAATCAGGAATCCTGCTAAGCAACAGTGGCAGCTAAGTGCCTTCCAGAAAGCACTAAAGAGCAGGTCTGACATTACCTTGAGATGCTACTGAAGTCCCATCAACACACTTGGAGATCCTGGTGGCTCTGAAGACTGGTTTACAGGAATATGTTCAATGTAATTGTGATGTATCAGCTTCTAATTTGGCAGAGATATTTCTGAACATGAGGTGTAGGAATTCAACATGCCAGAGTCCTTTGCCTGTTGATGAATGTGATTGCAAAATCTGCGCTAAAAAGAATGGTTTTTGCCGGGAATGCATGTGTCTCGTGTGTTCAAAGTTTGACATGGCTTCTAATACTTGCAGTTGGGTGGGGTGTGATGTGTGTCTACACTGGTGCCATGCAGATTGTGGGTTATGGAGTCTTATATTAGAAATGGGCATAGTGCCACTGGACCTGAAGGTACAACAGAGATGCAGTTCCATTGTGTTGCCTGTGACCATCCTTCTGAGATGTTTGGCTTTGTGAAGGAGGTATTTCAAAGCTTTGCAAAGCAATGGACTGCAGAAGCTCTTTCGAGGGAACTTGAACATGTTCGGAGGATCTTCTGTGCAAGTGAGGATTTGAGAGGGCAACGATTGCATAAGATTGCCTTGCAGATGCTTTCTAATTTGGAAAATAAAGTTAATCTTCAGGAAGTTCAGAAACAGATTATGGGTTTTCTAAATGGTAAGACCTTAAAATCAGCTACCATATTTTCAATTATCTTAACCTTATGTTTTCACTATAAACTCAGTCATCTATACTTGATTTTGTTTTATTTTATTTATTCATTTATTTTTTACCTTCATTCTTGATGGAAAAGTTAGGAGAACTAGAACCTTTGATGCTTCACCAATTAATTATTATTTTGCATTCTAAAAAGCATTTGCTACATGAAACTGAATCATTTTATACTGATATGCAGAACCTCCATTAAACTCTATTATCGTTATTTGGCATCCTTTCTTGAAGAGTGATTAAGAGGAACCTCTTCAGGTTTTTACATGTGAAAGCTTGTTTGCATACAAGTATTATGGTCATTATTTCATGGTTTCAAAGTACACTTCACCATGCAGAGCATATGTTTAGGGGCTTTGGGAAACACAACACAAAATTTTCTGCACTTTTTGTCAAGGCATGTTCTGAAGCAGTTCACTTACTATTTTATACTTTGATGTTTGTCTTGCAATGAGCCTTGCATTTTTTTTTTTTTTTTGGGGTGCAAAGTTGACCATCTTTCTAGAGCAGCTTGTGAATGAAAAGATTAGCTTTTTCCTTTGCTTTTGACCATTCCCCTAATTTTAATCCGCATTATCTCTTTAAATTGTTTTGTGGTTATATTTGCATGAAAAACAAACAGAAAATTACTTGTTCTTTTTGTACTAAATATGTTTTGCTTGTCTTGGGTGAACTACTTGCTCATTTGCTATCTCAAAGCTCAAAAATCTGTCTCTCCTCCAGAGTTAATAAGGTCAGATTGAGTCTTCTGTGTTTCTTCAGCTAAGCATTACTATTTGAACAACCTTATAGTTAGCTATTGTTACCATCTTTCCAATGAAATAGTGGTTTATAGGTTTCAAGTTTGTATGATCAATAAACAAAGTGCTTTGTTTCGCCCAAGGATATTTAAGCAACAGATGTGAACTACATTGTATTGAAAACATCAGCCCAAATATGCTTTCACAAAGACATTTATAAACATTTGAATGTATGGAAAATCCTATAGGATACTGCATCATCTGCTTCCTGCTTATCTACTTCAGTTAAAGAATTAGTGAGATAGAAATCAGTCGAAGTAAATGTTGTTATTCAGCTCAGGAAGGTTAGTGTGAAATACAATTAGGAAGCTTAGTTTGCTGATGTCATTTTATTCCATTCATACTTGGAGAATTCTTTTGAATTTGCTTACTATCCTGGAGTCTGAATGTGCGCATATATTGGTTGAATGACTTGTGACACTCTGGCTTATGTACTACTGATAAACATTAAGATGCCAGAACTGGGTATTTGTGTGGTGTAGGCCTTTTCAAGTGGATAGGTGATTAAACAGCATCCCAGGTCTTCACACTTGTCACTGTTTGTTACAGTTGATTTTGGAACTTGCATTGGTCAGGGAGTTGGACATGCCTGTGAATTCCATTTTATGTTAATGCCTTTTATCTTTTTAGGGCTGGAGTTTTCTAACTTGTGCATCTTCTCACACAATTGCAGATGCTGATTCCTTCAAGCATTCTAAAACTCCTGTTATATCCAGAAACGAAATGACACTGAAGACTGATGAAAAGACTAATGGTATTGCTGGGCCCAGCAAAGAAGCTCAATGGTTAAAATCTGTTAGCTTAGAAGGGTCTCAGTCGGATAAGCGGACTGGTTTTTTTCCAAGCTTGGAAGGTAATAGATATGATAAAGATATGCTGAAATATGATTTGCAAGCAAGTACTCCAAAGGAACATGTTTTCGATGAACTGGAGAGCATTGTGAGAATCAAACAAGCAGAGGCAAAAATGTTTCAAGTACGTGCTGATGATGCAAGAAAAGAAGCTGAAGCATTGAAGCGCATTGCTGTCTCAAAGAATGAGAGGATTGAAGAAGAATACACAAGCCAATCACAAAATTACCTGGCTGATGCTGAAGAGATGCGCAAACAGAAACTGGAAGAGCTTCAGGCTCTTGAAAGATCTTTACAGGATTACTATCACATGAAGATAAGGATGGATGCAGATATTAAAGATCTGCTTTTGAAGATGGAAGCTACAAGGCGGAACCTCACCTAGTAATTTGTCAGTGACGCGCTTCCTATCCCACTGAATCTCATCAACACCAGGATTAGATACTGGTATTGATGCCATTGTTGTAGGTCTACTGCTCTCACTGCTTTTCTTGTTTCATAGGTGCACTTTAGTGTATTTTCTGCTGTAGCTGCTGCTAACCAGATTCTGTATAGAGATTGCCCCACGTTAGTACGAACATTCTCGGTTGCATATCAGTGTCCAATCGAAGAAATTAGATATCAAGGAATATGATATTCTATGCATTCAACATTATTATCTCTTGATCTCAAAGAAGTTGAAAGAAGCCATTGCATATTCTTCGTTGATTTGCACGGGTGAAAAGTCGGTTCAATTTCAAACTGAACAGAGCTTACAGGGTCTTCCAAACCCTCATGCAATATCGAGTTGGGATCTTGTGAAACTCTATATTTTTTGGTGCTTATTCGTATAAAAAGAATTTCAAGTACATTGAATCTTCCTGCCAATGATGTATAATTCGTGAACCACAATTTTATTTAAGATTTGTTGACTTCCTGAAATATTGTGAGTTTCAGAAATTGTCAGTCTTTTCAAAGTTTACAATTAGGTGCGACTCTAACCATACTTCAGTTGCTTGAAAATCCTTCTTTTGCCAATAGAAACCATCTGAGGTTTCATCAACAAAACTTCTTGCAAAATGCAAAGCAAATGTTGGATAATAATTGATTATGCATTTTTTTTTTGTGGTTTTATGTGATTAAAAAAATTTAGATGGTCAAGACATATCCAATATTGATGTTGAATAATTTAAAATTTTCATTAAAATCATTGGTTAAATTTGCTTATGTGTGTAAGTTCACGAGAGTAAGAGGTTATAGTCGTTGATGTCCGAATTAGGGATAGTATCTTATCATCTCTTAGTTTAGGGTTTAATAAATCAAGAGCCATTAGCCTAAACAAGGTGCAACAAAAATTCGTGGTCTTATTCATTAGATGTCTGTATCCTTCGTGGTCTTATTTTATGCTGGTAGATTGGGAATTTGGGATAGTATACCCGCCTGATCTGCATGTGCAAAATCGTGATGTAAAAAGAAAACTAAATGGGAAAAAAAGGGTAAAATTAATACCTATGTGTTGCTGAGGTGAATCAAAGACAGAGCATGGTTATGTGCAGGCTGGACGATATAAAAGAACCATTAAAAGATACCAAAAACTGGTAAAATAAGAAAAATATTCAGAAGGTTAGTGATTTCTTATAAGAGGAGAAGATGAATGAAGCATGCCACGTACCGAGATGATACATTTTAGAATACAAGAGTATGCTTCCTCTTGTTCTTTTACAGTAAAGTAAAAATGAAAGTTAATGAACTGATCTAATCTCAATCATCATCTTCGTTAAAGTCAGAGTCATCTGTAACCTCATCATTTTCAGAATCACTCAAGACATATTTCGCTTTACCACGATTACCGCCCCTCTGTGGTCTGGCTCTTGGAACCACAAGCTGAGCTGATTCTTCTGTGCTCCCAGAAGTATTAGAAGCAGGGCTCTCCTGTTCCTCACTTTCAGGTGACTTCTTGTCATTCTCCTGGTGGCTAAGCCTTTCCAGCACAGAGCCGCTCTTCTTGTTGAATGGTGATGGCCTCATTCTCCTGACTTTTTTCTCAGGTGAAATCTTAGAAACATCAGCAGGCTTTAGAACTTCTGTAATCAGCTTCTGCCCAACAAGTTGAGAAGTTTTATTGGCCTGACCTCTTTTCTTTGTCGCTGGAGCAGGCTTATTAGCTGCTTTAGAATTGGCTGCTTTTTTCCTTCCTTTCTCTTTTGGAGCTGCCTCTACCTCCAGTTCGAAGTCTTCATCATCACTGATTTCTATCTGATCATCATCATCAGAAATCTCTGTGACACTTGACAAAGGCTTCTTTGAAGTCGCTCTTTTGCTGGGTTCTCTTTTTGGAATTTCAGTTTCCATGGCTGTAGATAGCAAGTACCCATCAAATATAAGATGTCAACAGCAATTAATAAACATCTCTTAGGCTTTTACCAAAAAAAAACATCTCTTAGGCTTCAAAACTATTACATTTTATGGGGGCATAAAAGACCGGCTCAAACCCCTGCATAGTCATGCTGTCATTACCCAATTTTGGAACAACGAACACGAGGATCAAATATTCTGCAGAAGCAAATTTATGAAAGTGAAACAGTATAGAGGAACTTACTCTCGGACTGATCAGGGGAAGAAGACCCAAGGTTATATGCTGCCAGTCTATCTTTTAGTGCAAGCACTTCATCATCATCTTCATCATCTTCATCATCTTCATCTCTCAAAACAGAGGAACTTTTTCCCTGCCATTAGTTATTAAAAATGTGAGTAAAATATCAACTCATGTCACAAAATAAGAAACGTGTCTTGTATAACATTCAAACCTTTTTAGCCGGAGCTTTCTTCGGACCAGCTTTGCCTTTTGGTTTGGCTACCTCAACTACATTATCTGGAAAAAAAAAAATCAAAAACTCCCAGCTTGAGACGCATGTTGCTAACTGAATGCAAGGCTTACAACTACCTCAAAACATGAAAACTTACTCGTTTCCAAAGCTGAACTAGATGAAATTTCCATTGGTTCAGCTGTAGGCTCTGCGTTGCTAGCCTTTTTATTATACTTCCGTGGATTTTTTGGAGCTTGACGGGTAGGCTTAGGACCATCGTTTTTCATTGCCTTGCTCCTCATCTCCTTTCTTGCTGCCTCTGCCTGGGCATCACTTATATCTTGTTCCTGCATCCAGGAACACAAATGAGAAAAGAGAACAGGAAATAGAAGCAACAGCTAGAAGAGGTGACAGGATATTCTATCATACATCAAGTTGGCTCTCAAGAGCATCAAGGTCCTTCGTCCAGAGAGATTTTGGAGTTGCCTTTCTCAAGTCATCAACTTCCCCCTTGAGCTTGTCTCTGTCAGCACAGAGCTCCTGGACTTTCTCGAGAGTCAAGGTTCCAATTGCCATTGATAACAAGTACTCATAATCACTTGCCCGAACTCCTTTGCTTGTAGCCATTTCGGAACTCTCTTCAGTTTCTTCAGCATCCTCGACTGACCCAGCAACAACTGCTTCCACACTCTTCTTTTTTGGGAAAAGGTGTGAAACCTTTTTCTTTCAGTTCAAGGAAAAGATCAGCTCTTTTTCTGTTGCTCACTACAATACTGCCTTCTACAACTGCTAGGATAAACCTGACCTTGTTATCAAGTTTCAAAAGCTCCAGTTGAAGATTGTCCAACAGAACTTTCTGCATACAATCACAAGATTACTGTCACTAACTAGCACAAACAGTCATCCAGACCTTATGCATGCATGCATTTGGTTAATCAAATGCGCCAAACTTACCTTTCTTTTCTCATAAAACTCAAGCCTTAAATGGAAGAACTCCTCTAAAACTGCAAAGCAAAGTTTTCTTGAGTGAGAATTAGGGAAAAAGAACGTGTTACATCAACATATTCTGTTTGGTATGGGTACTATAGAGCAGGAATTAGTATTTTGTTGGTTGCAAAGTACATACTTTGTTCTGGGTTATCATATTTCTTGATAACACCCTCTGAATCAAAGAGGTGCATATTGCTTGTGCTAATTGTCGTGGTTAGCTTGAATTTCTTCAACAAGCCCTCTTGCTTGGCCATGAGTAAATTCTCCTCGGACATGATTATTTCTAGATATACTGTAGTATCATCTGTATGGTCCCTGAATTCCTGTAAAAGGAATTCCACTGGTAAGTACAATTCGCGTACAGCAATCATCCAATCAGTTAAATAATTATCTAAAACATACCTTGATGAATGGATCCTTGACTTTTTCATTGCCTGTCATAATCGATTCAAGGAACTCCTTGTAATCCTGAGTCCACTTCCTAATTGGCAGCTCAGTGACCCGAATTGTTGTTTCATCAACTTCCTCTACAATTCCACTGACAGTATAGCTAGCTCCAGCTTCCTTGGTTGCTGTTTTCTCGATGATTCCTCTAAATCCTTTATACCAAGGCTCCATAGGTTCCATTGGCTCATTATTCAGCAAACGCCTAATGTTTACAATAATGTCCCTTGGATTGTAATTTGGAATATAGGAACTCCATCCTGTACCAATTCCTTCACTTCCATTAACCAGAACCATTGGAATAGTGGGCATGTACCTATAGCAAAAAGGAATCAACCATTCATAATTAGCTAGCCATATATCTTTACAACAAAAATAGCATCTGTAGCACAAAGAATCATACTTACCAAGTAGGTTCAATAGATTGACCATCTTCATTCAGATAATCAAGGAGGACATCATCATCTTTTGGGAAAAGGGATCGTGTGATAGGAGAAAGTCGAGTATATATATACCTAGCACTTGCATGATCTTTTCCTCCCTGTGAGTGGATATACCATTGTATTAGACAGAGTCCATTTTGATCAAACAGTTAAATTTTTTATGAAGAAAAATTATTCTGTTGTATTACCTGATTACGTGTACCAAATTGGCCATTTGGTTGAAGAAGATTAATGTTGTTGCTGCCCACAAAATCTTGAGCCATACCAATGATGGTACTTGCAAGACTCTGCTCACCATGATGGTAAGCTGAGTGTTCAGACACGTAACCAGAGAACTGGGCTACTTTTGCTTCCTTGACAAAGTTCCTCTTGAAAGAACAGAAAAGAATCTTTCGTTGACCTGGCTTCAGGCCATCAACCATCGATGGTATTGACCTCTGGAGATCCGCCAAGGAAAACAATATGAGCTCCTTGTTAACGAAGTCACTGTACTTGATTAGCTTTTCTTTCTGATCCAGGTAAGTGCCAGGCTGCAAGGAAGGAAAGTTTGGCATCATGCTGTTACATGTAACAATGTTCTTACCACATGATCACAGTTGTGGAACTTAATAAAACATCTGCAATGCAAACCTCAAACTGCCGAAGCCAGTTCTTCCGTGCTTCGATCTTCTTCTTACTGAAGGCAAGTTCTATTGCTTCCCCATCATTATCATCCACCCAGACAAAATCTTTCTTGTTCTTCTCGAGATCTTTGAAGTAGTCTTTTCCTTCTTTTGATGTGCTTGTTCCCAACCCCTGCCATGATGAGATACGAATATTATCGTAGCTATGAGTTATAGGTCCTAAAACTATACAGCTCATTTTGATCACACAAACCTTATAATACTTTATGGACCAACCAGTTGCATTGCCGCTCAAACTTTCCTTCCACGATTCATATTCAGGCATTGTATAAAATGACAATATTCTCCCGTTCTTATGGGTAGCCTGCAGTACAAGAAGTTCAAACTTCAACATGCTTAAAAGAAGGTGTCTTTCAATATTCTCACGGATATGGATATAGACTACTGCATGTCAAACGGCACGAACCTTCACTATGGGCGTGATAAACTCCACTAAGAAAGATGGAACTTTCAGCAATGACGGCCAAAATGAGTGAATGAAATTAATCAGCAGTCCCTTGATGTGTGAACCATCATGATCCTGCTCAAAGGACGGACAAAATCTAGGATGATGGTCCTTCACTCATCGTCAAAAGCAAAATGGAAGTTTTGAGAAACAACAAGAGAGAGAAGAGACCTGATCAGTCATAATCATCAGGTGGCCATATCTCAGAGACTTGACACTATCATACACTTTTCCATGCTGGAGACCAAGGATTTGCTTGATATTCTGAATTTCAGCATTATCCATGATTTGTTTGTGACTGGCTTCCCTTACATTCAGCAATTTACCTCTCAAAGGAAAAACACCATAGAAGTTTCTCCCAACAACTGAAATTCCAGCCATCTGCACAGCATACAAGGTCCTTTTTTATATTCTTTGGATAAAACAAACTCAATGTGGTGAGTCAAGAGCATAGTAACTTACAGCAAGAGCCTTTGCTGAATCCCCTTCTGTCAAAATCAAGGTACATCTATCAGAATTCTTCCCACCGGCATCATTAGCATCTTCCAGCTTAGTTATCCCAGTAATCCTCTGTCTTTTTGTTCCATCAGTTTTCTTTAGGTCTTTGCTTTGCTTGAAGTCTGCCCAAGAAAGGAGGTTCTCTACCACTCCACACTTGGCAACTGCCAGGGAATTAACCATTGACCATAACTATGTACACTTGTAAGAGTTAAGCAATTTCAATAACAACACAAACTTAAAAAGGACTAAAATGCAAACCTTTCTTTAGGAACTCTTGCGAAACTTCACATTTAGAGCCAAAACTGCTCTGTCGCAGTGTCAATGTTTCCTTTGTTTGAGAATCAAAAGCAGGGTTGTCAATAAGAGCATTGACGAATACCCATAAATGATTTTTGACAGAATGAGCCTTGAGATTGGCATTCTTGTTTTTCTTGTTTACAATACCAATAATATGGTTTGTTATCTGGTTAGTAACATAATCAACATGAGTCCCACCCTTGATAGTTGCAATTCCATTGACAAAGCTGACCTGTAAAAAGGTTCAGAATAGTTAGTTGGACAGCAAATATGACATGAAACTTATGCGACACTTACTAAATCAATCATCTTCCCATACCTGTTGAAACTGCCCTTCACTTAGACTTACACATATCTCCCACCGCTCATTAACTTTCTCCACAATCCTGTAATATTTCTTAAAACAGTTATTGGAAAAACTGGTATTGATATTAAGACAAAAATCTACTTTTAAAGAAAAACAAGAACCTTGGGAGTGGATCTGGTCTGGTCTTTGCGGAAGATTGTATATAGAGATCGCAATAGTCAGAGAATGACTTGACAGGAACTCGCTGACCATTTAATTCAACCTTCACTGTCTTTCCTAGGCATCCTGCCAGATCAACTACTCGCTTTTTCATCAACGCAACAACGTCATCCTCTAAATGGGTCATGTTGAACTTTGCCAAGTCAGGCTTAAAAGTAACCTTGGTCCAGTTCTCACTCTCTTTGCACTTGCATATAACCGGTTGAGATTTATTCCCCATGTTATTAGAGAAAACCTTGATAGAAACAGAAAAAATTACTCATCAATTCACACACGTAGTGAAAGCTAAAATTCATGGAACTTCAATCTAATTTTACTTTTCACGAGGAAAAAAATGAAAAACAGAAAAGTCTAAAAAGAATATTTCAATCTAGAAAAAGGGTATAATCTAAATCAAGCTAGAAGTGGTTAAGCAAACCAAACCAGTAATTTGCCTGGTAAACATGGAGCCTCTTGAGCCAGATATACATCCCAGGACATTATATTGATATTATATATCAGTCTAATTAAATTCCAGCTGCAAATGAAATACAAAACAGAAGAATTCTTTCACAAATTCAAAATCAAGAAAAAAGAACAAGATAGCTGGAGCACAGAAATTGTAACGAGGTTAAGCAAACCAAAACCAGTACTTTCCCGGGTAAACATGGAGCCTCTTGACATAGATATACGTTCCAGGACATTATATTGATATTATATCACAGTCTGATTAAATTCCAGTTGCAAACGAAATACATAAGAGAAGAATTTTTTCACAAATTCAATATCAAGAACAAACAACAAAATAGCTGGAATACAGAAATTATGGACTCATAAACTCTCAGAGAACGCTCTGACTAACTATACATGCATATCCAACGCATCAATATTACAAGTATGAACCCTCACAACTTGCTAAAAGCCCAATGCATTCCAATCAACCAGGTCTGGGAAGTCTGAAGAAACCTTAAGCTCAAACTAGCTGGCAACTCAAGTGAATATGCCATCGGCTTTATGCCTGCTACTATGTGCAATCAAAGCACAACAAACATGCACGGTCCTTAAATCCAATTCCAAAAACCAATCTCTTCAGAGCTAAAGATGAAGATTTAAGAAGCACAGGAAACAGGATCCCCTCAACTTGATGGAGAAAATACTCCACAATTTAGGACATCCAACAAAGAAACGGAAATGTGAAAATTATCTACCTTCATACATTAGTGGAACACAAATATTGGAAAAGAGACGAAATAGATAGTTTAATATCAAGAAATTAAGCACCATCAACTTGATTAAAGAAGACAGAGAGAGAACTTGTATCACTAGGTAAAACCCAGCAATATCAAGAAACCTGCGGAGAAAAAGATGGAAATAGCAAGGACCGAATATCAATATAATCCGAACAAAGGATCAAAGCCAAGAAACGCTCGAATGTTATGAATCTAGGAAAATTTATTAGCATTAATACAAAAAGAGCCCAAAATCAAATCCAATCAAGAAAATCTCATTTCACTGTCATCCAAGAAAACCAGTATATTGATCGTTAAAATTTTCATATGACACCAAAAACCCACAATAAGATACCTCCAAAAAAAATCAAGTTTCAGCTATAATAGTAATAATCAATTAGAAAAATCCAAGAAAGAAATGAGATCAACAAAATCCATAAAATTTCTGAGACGTAGAAAAATTCCCATTCACAAGGTAAAAGAACCATAAATTAAATTACACCTAAGGAATCAAAACTAATCAAAAAAATCCTGAACCCTAATTTCATCATCATCCAAGATAAATCAGACCCACATCATAATGGCCAAAGAAAACATTTCCATATACAAGAAATTATGGAAATAACAAAATGATACCTGCTTATACTTCTTCTGCCTCTTGCCGTCAGCAGTCTCTATAACAAATTCAGTTGAAAAGATATTCGTGAGCTTAGCTCCATACCCGTTTCTCCCACCAGTAGTCTTCTTCACAGTATCATCATAATTGCTACTCGTCAACAAGTGCCCAAAAATCAATTCGGGTACATAAACCCCTTCTTCCTGATGAACCTCGACCGGAACTCCATCCCCATTGTTATAAACGCTAATAAAATTCTCCTCCACATTAATAACAACCTTAACCGAGTCCATCTTGGGGTCTCTCTGCTTGTTATCAGCCGCATTGACGAGTATTTCGTCAAAGATTTTGTAAAGACCGGGGACATAGGAGATCTGGCGGTGAACCATGGCACCATTTTCAAAAACCCAGAGAGTTTGGGAGTGCTTTTCGATGGATCCGATGTAGGTATCGGGACGAAGGAGGATGTGTTCGAGCTGGGATTTTTTCTGGTAGGTTTCTTCGATGGTTTTTCCGGTGGTTAAGACAATGTTGGCATTGTTGCTCGATTGGAGAGGGAGCTTTGCTGCTTTTGAGTTCGCCATTGTTGCTAGGGCTTCTTCAGAGAGGGAGAGACACAGAGGTGGTGTCTGTGAGGGGAGAAATCAAGGGGAAAGTCAGGGGAGATTTGGGTATATAGGGAATGGAGGGGCGTCTGGAGAGTTAACGGTCGAATGGGATTTGAAATTTGAATTTTGAAATGGGGCTGGGAAATGGAGGGATGCTCTACTGTTCTATGTGTGTGTGTGAGAATGCGTGGGGGCTTGTGTTTCTTTAGGGCTTGGGCTTGGGCTTGGGCTTTGGATTTGGAAAGGAAGAGGAAATGAGAGAATTGAACAATTGCCTCTGTTTCATAGTAGTGAGAGCTTGGCTAGTCACAGTGACAAGTAAATTTGTGTGCTTCTGGATAAATTAAATAGCAGACATTATTCAAACTTGGCAAGTAGTGCATAACAATTGTAGGCATGGAAAATGACAACCTATATAAAGATGATTTTTAGTGTGAATAATAAACTCAAAACAAAAAAAAAATTCAAAGAAAATTGAAATTTGCATGCGGTTTCGATAAAAATGAAATGCAAACAATTTACTGTAAGTTTTTTGCAATTTTTTTTTTCCACAAGTCATTGCAAATTTATGCACTAGCTCATTACTGTAGGTGGAAAAAATGCAATACTAGAAGGTTGTGGTCCTTGTGAATTTACTTAATTGAAGTCTTAAAAGTAGGGTTAATTTCACTTTGCACCGTTTAACTATTTAAAAGATTTTACTTTGATTTCTAAACTTTAAAATAGGACAATTTAGTTCCTAATTTATGAAATCTATCCTATTTAAATAAAATCTGTTTCACTTTAGTTTTTAAAGTATACATTTTTTTATATTTTAGTCCCTAAAGTGGGACATGTTTTATTCTTAAGCAGGATAATTTTTATACTTCAAGAATTAAAGTCAGATAAATTTTATTTAGGTGGAAAAGATTTTATACTTTAGAAAACTAAAATGCTCAATTTTAAAGTTTAAAGAATAAAGTGAAAGTCTCGATATAATTGAAGGGTGTAAAATGAAATTAATCTTTGGAAGTAAGGTCCGTACACAAAAAAGCCATGAATCCACCCACCATTCTTGGTCGTGGCAGTAAGTTTGATTTCATGCCCTTACAAGGATAGAATAGCCCAGGCTCCGTTTGGATTCTTGTTTTTGGGGAAAAACTGTTTTTGGCTTTCAAATACGGGCCCCACAAATTCGACGTGCTTGTTTTTCAGAACAGTACAGAGAGAGTAAAACGACGTCGTTTTGCCTTATGAAAATATACACCTGTTTTTGGTACGTTCTTTTCCCCGTCGTTGCCCCAAATTGAAACTTCCCTAATTCCTTCTGCTCCTTATCCCCACGGCCACTCGACACAGCGAGTCCCCGGTGTTGCCGCATCCGTAGCACGTCGCCATCAGCTGCCATCTTCGCCGGAAATCGCACTGAAACATCCGCATCAACACCGAACGGCTGAAACGATCTGGTCCGAGCGGCTCCTCAATTATTCTTGCCGGAGTTCGCAACGCCTTCCCCCGTCTGTTTTCAACCGATCGACACCACTGGCTCGCGCGAAGCTCTCCTTGCCGACTGTGCACTGCTGTTCGCCGTTTGGCCTGCTTGTTAACTTGGGCAAAGCTGGTAGGCAAACTTGGAATTTACTAATCCGACTCGCTTGACTTGTTCTGGCCAGCCCCAGCCAGAGGGAGATTAGCTCCACGAATTCCGTGTTTTGAGGTAAGTCTTCGTGTTCCTGTTTTTCCACTGCTTAGACGGCTACGGAGGCCATTTTTCCTTCCAATTTTGCTGTTTTAGAGGTCCTCGGAAATGATTTACCCGTCTCTGGTATGTTCAAGGCTCCGGCGAGTATTATTTGTTTATCTGTACACTTGCTTTACGATGATTGAGATGTTCGGATTGTCAACTGGCGTGGACTCCGTATTGTGTTGCCTTTGTTGAATTTGTCGAATTTTTGTTCTGTGTCAGTTTGCTGTCGAACCTTTGGTACTTTATTGAGCTGCGTTTTCATCCTTCAATGGATTTACTTAGACTGTTTATTGGGTTGGCTGGCTGAAGTAAACCTAAAGTTGACAGAATATGGCAGGGGTTCCGATGAAATTGAAAAATTTTATCAGAATCCTGTCGGACATTGCGTATTCTTGAATGCACTGACTTACCTTGACACGAGCTAGGAAAATGCGTTTGACATTCATGTGTCAAACAGTGTTTATCCTTCCCTTATTCCACGTGTGATTAAATTCGTTTATCGCAACTGAGATACTAAACTGAAATTGATGTTTACTTAGTATCATCAACCAAGCCTGTTCTGTAAAAATTTGTATACAAACAATTAATTGTCCTGTTGTTGTGTAGCCAAATTGGGAAAAAAACAGCTGACTAACCTGCTTTAGTTAGTCTGGTATTGCGCTTGTGGAACATTTCCTTCATGCCCCCTGTTACTAGATCTGCTAAACAAGGTATGAGTTTTTATAGCACCGAACTGCAGCCGTACCTGTTGATATAGCCCTTTGAGTTCATTTGCTAATTTTGCCACACAGCCCTCAGTTCTCAACTTGCCCAATTAACAACTACCACATCAGCTTGGGGAGAGAACAATTTACGCGTTTGTCTCACTAATTACTTCAAGGTGAAGTCCTCATTTCTGATTTGTTCCCCTCTTTTCATTCAAAAAACATGTTGTCTTCATTTGATCCATCGATTGCTTTTTAATTTTAAACTGGGGAAATTTTTTTTTTCCCAAAGATGAGCAAGTCAAGACGCCCGTATTCTGAACGCGTTCACTTTAGTAAAGAGCATGAACTTGCTTTCGCCCAGTGCTTAGTCAACTTGCATAGGAAGAGGGAGATTAGTGTTAACAATATTTCCAGCTATGTCATTCCTTACATTCAGAGGCATTTCCAAGAAAAACATGATACCGATTATAAGATTGACACACTCCGGGCCAAGTACTATGCCTTTCGTGATCACACTAAGCTCTACATAGACTTCAAGAAGAGGGGCACTGGCATGGGATGGGACAGCCAGAACTACACATTTATCATGGATGATTCCCAATGGAGCCATTTGCTTGAGGTACATTACCACTCAAAGTCGTCAACATTGTGCATTTCATAGTCTTGTAACTGTTTCTAATACAATTTCACGATCTTTTTATTTGTGAGGATTTATCTCCTAATGTTTCTTTATTTGTTATAGGTCAACAAGAAGTTTCTGAAATTCAAAGACAAAAACTGTTTTGTCTACCACTTGCTCGAGGAAGTGTTTCACTCCCAATGGGCCATCGGGGATTGCAGTTTTGGCTTTTACAGCTCGCCTCCCAATTCGGAAGAAGAACGTATAATGGAGATGGGAACCAGAGGGTGTACCGGGAAGGGGACAGCGGTGGAGATTTCTTCAGAGGATGACAGACCACTTCAGCACCCAAACAAGGCGAAAGCAAAGAAGGGTAAGGGGAAGCGGAAGTCGGGCGGTTCGAATATGGAATCCCCCATTCCTTGCCCTTCCGGTGGGTCGGCTGATACGTACTTTCAGCTTCTTGACGGCTTGCAAAGTCTGGTTACTAAGAGGAGGAGCACTAGTACCAGTACATCTGTCAGCTCCCCGTCTAAGAACGCACTGCCCCCGGCCTCAAAGGATGATGAAATGAAGCGTGCCCTGGAACCACTCTACGCAATGGACCTGGACTACGAAGTTAAATTGGTGGTTGCTGACATTCTGAGAAATGATGTGGACCGTTTAAATTGGTTCTTTGCAAAGACGGACGAGGAACGGCTAAAGTTCATAAAGCATCGAGGGTGCTTTCCCCCGGATGCTTGAGTGACGTGTACTGCGTAGTCTGGCTCCTCAGTTGCTTCACGTAACTTCGGCCGCTTATCTAGTTATCGGTTGAGGATGAGTTTTTTTTTCTCCCGAACCGTTTGAACCTGGATTTGGACAACTAGTTTAATTCATTGCATTGTTTTTCATTCGTAATTGAGTGTATTTTTTCTTCCCCATTTCACTCCACCCATACTTGGTACGAGCTGTGGCGTTTGTAACAAATTTTTAGCGTCCAAATATTTATTCCAAACGCGTTCGTGAAGCAATTACCATGTTTGTTGGCTTAATATGCGTAAAGTTGCTGCGTTAGTTCGTCGCTTGGTTCTTATGTGGTTGCATGATGGTATCAGGTCCACACTTCGCTCTTTACCTTGCTTTACGACGACTGTTGGGGTGGTTGTGTTTTTGTATTAGGAGTGGATGACCCTAATACATTCTTTGCTATTGTAGTACGAGTTGGTTTTCATAACAGGTTGTCAGGCGCATTCTGCAACCAGAGATTTGTGATTGGTGTCGCGGATCCGCGAGGCATACAGTCGGGTATTCGCCTCGCGGATCAGATTTCGTTTTCTCAGGTTCTGATCCGCGTCGCAGATCCGCGCGCCAGCCTCGCGGATCCTGTTCGGGAGTCTCAGTACCCGATCCGCGTGACAGAGATCCGCGATCAAGTCTCGCGGAACTGCCACGCTGATCCAGTGCGTGAGGCTCAGGAGTTCATCCGCGTGGCATAGATCCGCGAGCTGCAGTCGCGGATCAACCTCGCGGATGCTCAGAAATAGATCCGCATAGTAGGGATCCGCGAACCGGAATTCACGGATCCTCTCGCGGATCCATCTGCAATTCTGAGTTTTTATTACATTTTGTGGGTGCTTCCTGATTCGGCTCCGATCTGTACCTAATGAGCTTCCTTATGTTGATACTTTTTTCTGTTTATCAGGTCGGGAATTTATTTGAAACTTTCTTTCCATCACTTGTGTGGAATGTACAAATATTAATCATGTTCTCATTTTGTTATCTGCAACAGCACTTACCATATTCAGGATTCATACGGAGCGTGGTGAAATGGATGGGAATATAAATATGCATGGTGGTGACCTTGACGAAGAAATTGATGACGAAGCCCTCGACTATCTGGTGGTCATGTTTGTGATTGTGGGCCTTGAAATGTTCGACCGATTCAGAAGAATGCAGCCGGCTCGAAGGATTCGGGATAGTGCCCTCTCAGGTAGGCAATGGGTTGTCGAGCTCATTAATGGCCACAGAGACAGAATATTCGACAACCTAAGAATGGAAGTTCCTCTGTTTTTGCTGTTATGTGATACATTGGTGCAGCGTGGCTATTGGGAACCTCACCCAACGCAGAGGGTGGGCATACACGAGTCAGTGGCAATTGCTTTGGTGTGTCTTAGTCATAATGAGCGCCATTGGGTGCTATCCGAACGATTTCAACACTCCTTAGAGACTGTTGATCGGCACCTACGGCGAGTTCTAAGAGCTTTGGTTCGGTTGGGCCGGGAGATAGTGAGACCTCACAATTTTCATGCGACCCATCCACGAATTTTAAATAGTGGAAAGTTTTGGCCATGGTTCAAGGTTATTTCTCTGAAAAAGAACAAGATAGTGTTAAACTTGTACCCAACTTTTGAAGTAAAAGTAATCTTGTTTTGATGGTGCAGGATTGCGTAGGAGCAATTGATGGAACGCACGTGTCAGCTTGGTGCAGAGCTGAAGCCAGAGATCGTTTTCGAAATAGACACGGGGGCTTATCTCAAAATGTTTTAGCTGCCTGTGACCATGATATGCGATTCGTTTATGTTCGGGTTGGTTGGGAAGGGAGTGCCCATGATTCACGGGTCCTAAGAGAAACCTTATTTGATGCAAACTGCCATTTTCCGATGGCCCCCTTGGTAAGTTAGCACTTTTATACGTCGCCATCATACTTCGAATTTACTAATTACATTGCATGATTTGAATATCAACTAAAAAGACAAATCAAAATTCATGCCCCAAGTACTATATGATGGATTACTTGTGATTCGGTAATGTACAAATTTTTTAAATGATGTTATAAATGAGGGACATATCACGCGAAATATAAAATTCACAATCTTAGCTATGTTGATTGCGGTTATGGTAACCACTAAGAAATAGCTTAGGGTTAAAATTTGCTCATGCTATGCGTTATCGTTTTGTTTATACAACCAAGGCTCCGTTTGGAGACACTAAATGGCCCGGAATGTACAGGTAAATACTATGTTGTGGATGCCGCATATACAAACATGCCCGGATTTATGGCTCCATTTAGGGGTGCACGTGGGACTCAACTCGAACGTGAAGCCAAATCGTTATTCAACAAACGACATTCTGGAGTTAGAAACATCATCGAGCGTGCATTTGGGGTATTGAAGAAGCGATTTCCAATTCTAAGGGGGTCAATGCAAAACTACATGATGGCAACGCAGAACAACATAGTTCTAGCGTGTTGTACGCTCCATAATTTCATGCGTGACAATGTACCTAACGATGCATACTTCTATGAAGAAGCACAAGCAGGGGCCTATGATGATGAATATGAGGAAGGGAACTACGTACAACCTATTGATATGTCACAACAGGGGATCGAGCAATGGAACGAAAGTAGAAGGGCAATTGCCAATCACATGTACATCAATAGGAATTTGTAACCAAAATCTTAACTTGGGGCGTTTAGACTATTGATCGAGGTTAACTCAAATTTTGCTTCCTCCCTCGATCTCTAGTGAGCACTTTCTATTTTACAACTTCAACCTGGGGGACGAATGTAATTAGTCTTTATCTTATTTTCAAATATTTGGCATTTCCAGGCTGTGTGTTTGGTTACAAACGCGAAATGGAGTGTTGATGATATATGCTCAACATGTTTTTCAAAACGCATATATACCTTTTTGTGGTTACAAGAAGAGATGCACTTACCTTGTTTTGTGGATATACAAAACAAGGGTGCGTATATAATTCAATCAATCCAAACAAAAAAATCTCAATCTTGAAAGTTGGGGGATTATTTCGATGAACCACTGTTTTTCAAATACCGGCCATTCCAAACAGGGTTGTATTTAAAAAACAATCTGTTTTTAAAATACAGCAATCCAAACAACGTAGCTTGTTTTTCAAATGCCGCTACAGTAGTGTTTTTGAAAAACAACCCCAAAAACAGCTTATCCAAACGGAGCCCCAATTGCTAAGGCAGCCCACTTCGCAAGATTGACCCATTTAATATTATCGAATCATTCCCATTATCCCTGCACATCTCCAGACTTTGGGGCGGCCCTTCCGGTTTTGAGCATTGTCACCGACAATCCCTTCTCTGTTTAAAATCCCAATGGCAAACCCCAATTGACCCTGTTCATCACTATTCTTTTTAGAAATGATTAGGCTGCTATTGAATTAAGTCAAACTCGAGTGATACACAACTCGAGTTTTATTCGAGTAAAAATGTTTGAGCTTCAGTTTGTCAAGTATTTTTAAAATTGAGTTTGAATTCAACCTCAAACTTAATTTACTTTACTTAAGCTCAAGTTTGAAATCAATCAAATTGAGTTAAATCGAGTTTAATTGAATCCAATCGAGTTTTTAAGTTCGATTTTTAAGTAAATTTTATAATTTCATAATAAATAATTAAAAATATTTTATAAATATACTACTCAATAAGATTTGATGAGCATTCAAGTTTTGGATTTTTCTACTCGAACTCAACTCAATTATTTGATCAAGTGGTTTGAACTCGAATCGATTTTCGTCAAGCCGAATGATAGTCAATCTTTTGATTGAACTATGCACAGGTCAAATAGTTTGGTTAATTTACACCCTACTAAAACCTTTATATTAAATGATAGCATTAAATGTCAACGAAATTTTAATTCAAAATACATATTCAATCAGACTTTAGAGAAAATGAGCTCCTCTTGATCCACATAAAAAGTTGAGATACTACAAGTATGCAGACTTTTTTTTTTAATTTTTTTGTTTCCATCTAAAAACTTTAAACAAAATTATTTAAACCAAAAACCACGAGTTAAAAACTAATATCTAACATCATTCCATTGCGAAGTTAAAACACAAGCACTAATTTTGATCCATTTGAAGTCAATAACCATGAAAGAATTTGCTTGCACATGTTATTCTCATGTTTGAGACTAGACAATTTTTCAAAAACTTGTCCCTTTGTCAACAAAAAATCCTATGTATAAATAAGCTGACCTTAGCCCCATACAGATGAAAATGAAAGATGCTTTCTCTTGGTTTTGCAAAATCAAGAAATTCTATGTCAAACAAAAATTTGACAATCTTTGCAGTCCTCGTGTTACCACCAGCAATACATGCCGTGTCACATTGTAAAAGTATCCCCACAGTGCTAAAATAGCATCTCAATGACCTCAACCATATAAACTAGATAATATACATAAACTAGATAATATATACAATTTTTTTTTTTGGTCACCTGTGGTTCCGCCTCAGACAACTGTAGATCAAGTATGTCTATCACAAATGTATAAAATCCAACTTTAACTCTTCATTACTTCTTCTTAGTTCATAGGCCATAACCTCGAAAATAGGAAAACAAAAAAGAAAAAAAATGGCTACTTCTTCATCTTTCTTCTCTTCTTCAGTTCTTAACATTCCCATCTCCAAAACCAATTCTCTTATCATCCCATCTCCCAAAATCCCATCTTTAGACAACCCTTTTCCCAATATAAGATTTCCTTCAAGAAAGTGTACAGCACCCATCAAATCTTCCTCAGATTCCAGTTCCACCACAGTTGCTGAGGCTGCAAAGACATCCTCCGATTCGGTGAAATCGTCAAACTCAGCCGGAAAAGATAGTATTGATGGTGTTCTTGATGAAAAAGCAGCTGCGGCGCTTGGGAAAATTGGGGCCAGAGTTAGAGTAAAAGTTCCATTGAAAGTTTACCATGTTCCGAAAGTTCCGGAGATCGAATTAAATGGGAGAATTGGGTTCTTGAAGCAGTATGTTGCAGTGCATAAAGGCAAGAAAATTTCTGCTAATTTGCCGTATAAAGTGGAGTTTGTGGAGGAGAAGGTTGAGGGGAAAAAGGGGCCGGTTAAGTTCTTTGCACATTTGAAAGAGGATGAGTTTGAGTATCTTGACTGATTTAAGTATTTTCTGCTGTTTCAATCCTTTTTTCTTTTTATTTTTTTGGGTCCGGTACAATCCTACCACTTGAATATGTAGACTGACTTTTTGTACAAGTGCTGTTCTATGTATCGTTGTAGATAATTTCTTTTTGAGCATTACATGCAGTCTAAAGAAAAAGATAACGCTTCGTTTCATGGATATCAATCAGAATTTTTTTTAACTGCTGCGGATAAGAAATGTATACTCGAGCATTTTTAGTTATTATCCAGTCTAAAGAGCAAGAGATTAGCTGATATGGATTTAGATCAAAAGTATTTGAACTACTGTAGGTAGTTTATTCTTCAGCATTATAGTTGCTACATGCTGTCTAGAGAAGAAGAATTTCGTAATTGGATCTATTTTAGATGGAATGGTCGTGTACTACTGCAGATAGTTTACTCTTGAACCATTCATGTATAAGATTTGAGTCCAAAGGAGAAGATGTCACATAATTAAATGAGTTTAGGTCAAAGTTTCAAGTCAATTAGGGGTGTACCTCTTGCTTGAGATGGTGGAACTTGGAAGGAGCTCTTTGTGAACGTTAGTTTAAAAGAGGCTTAATGGTTGCTTGAAGTCTGTACAAGACGATGAGGTTGCATCTTTAAGTAGTTACTTTTCTGAATAAAGATGGATTAGTGTTGGCTGTTTGGCTATGACTAACTTGACTTCGGCACCTAACACTTCCCTCTTGCCTAAAGTTTGTAAAGTATCAAATTTTTTCCATCTCATATTTGATTGCCAGTAGTTGTAGTGGATGACTTGTTAAAAATTCGAGATAATACCCTTTGGGGGACTGACGTTAGTGAAGAACAAATGCCAGAAGAGCATGATGTTGACAAATAAAAACCAAAGGATTGGAACCAAGAATCTAGGTGATTTCAGTAGATGCAGATGTAGCATTCTTCTTTTCTGAGAAAAATGCAAGTATGATTAGTGTAATTAAACTTCTCTATGGTTCTTCAGTGCATTGATTCTTGCATTTTTTTTAATGATAAAGTACACAGTGTAGACTGTCCTGTTTTGTCCTAACAGCTATTTCCTGAAATATCATTTGTTTCTGAATATCCCTCCAGCTTTGCTCAATGCTTGCAGTGTCTCCTTATTCTATTAATCACATGAATCTACTTCTCTTTTTTCCCCTAAATTGTCTCCTCAATTAATACATTTTGTGGGCAAACCCAAAGCCTTCTTAATGTTGAAGTTGTAGAAAATGTAGCTATGGTATCCACAAGAAGTGCATTGATGGTTGAAATTCTCATAGTTTCAAGCTAAAATATTCCCATTCCCTTTGATATTGAGGATCATGTGCTTCTGCATTGAATTAAGGGCTCAAAACATTGTACATGATACTGTTTCTTCAACTACAGACTTGAAGGCTAGTGCGAGACTGGGGGAAAATTTGCATGTAGCAGATTAAAGTCAGCCCTATTAAGCATAGACTTCTGTTTTTAGTCATTTGTGAATATTACCAAATCATCATTGAGCATTTTGCCTCTTTCTCTCTCTCCCTCTCTTCCCCCCTCCTTCCCTCCCCCACCCCCCTCTTGTGGATTAAGAAAGCAATTAAATGAAGATAAATCCAATATTATCCTGATGTGGTGTGTATCTGAATTTACATTGCTTGGACTATTTTTGAAACTCCGCGTAGAATGGAACTGATCAGGTGCTAGTTGCGGTTATGCCTCAAGGTTAATTAATAGAGTTCCCCTGAATCTCTGTAGTTTTCTCTGTTTCAGAAATTTTGTGAATTGCTCAGGAGTATCAATCTGCAAGCCCTTGCATTAGCCCTAGTTGGAAGAGAGAAGTTTTTGCTTAAGTTATTTTAGGTGGTAGTTGTAGCTTAAGCTGTATTGTCCCCACTGTGATTCATTATTCCTGTCTAATACTTTGGCAGAAATGAATGTGAAGCCAAATGTTTAGTGGAGGATAAACATTGTTGAAAAGATAACCTGTTTTTGTGGAATACGGCCATTCTTATGGGTATGTTGTCAAGGTGTCAGTGGCACATTTCAGCATTTGCAGGTTCCACTATCTTTCAGTATGTGTGTGTTTTCATCTTCATTCTGTGTATGCAAAAGAAGTCCTTTCCTTCTTTCATTCTGTTTCTTCATTTAGTTTCTCAGTATAGTAAACCATTTTTATGTGAAAATGGTGGTGGACCAACTTCTCTCTCTCTCTCTCTTTCTCTCTTGGCCTCTCACTTTCCTGTGCATGATACAGGGGAAGGGAGGTGTTGGAACTGAAAGGTTTCTTTTCTCAGTTAATTTGGGGGAAAGTATTGAAGACACAATCCTAGCATCATTTAACATGTGACTTTTAGGTGGGGAAGCTGGGTAACTTGTATTCGGCAAAAATAACAATTTTTAGATGATGGTTTACTGGTTTTCGTTGCTTATTATAAAACTTGGTAAAAGAGGTGTGGCACCAGTGTGACACCTCTCTTACTTTTCCTTATTTTGAACTTGTACATATTAGCATAGGGTTTTGCGTAATTCTTCCTTCCTGTTCCTATTGTCGTTCTTCTTCCATTATCACCCCAGAAACTAAAGTATTAGGTTTGTATCTGCTATTGATTCGCTTCTTTGTCTGATAGATTTTCAACTGCCCTATTTGTTAGAGTCTTGGGATCTTTCTTGTGCAAAAAATTCTGCACTCTATTTTAGTGTATTAAAGTCCTCATTCTGGATCTTGGACAACAATTGGTGAAAACCTAGAAAACTCTGAGACAATTATAGCTTAGTTGCTTTATATGAGTCTTGTTTTTGATGCAAACATGTGTTTGTGCTGCCATAGTCTTTGACTGCTTGTGCTTCCTTGAGTTACCACAGCAAAGAAAAAGGAGAACTTTTATTTTATTTGTACTTCTTCCAAATCCAAACAGTGATTTTCTTATTTTCCAAGCTAGCAAATTTTCGAGGATCTTTAATATGCCAAACATCATTAGTTCCTGGTGTATGAGGAGGTTCATATCTAGCTTAGATGAACCCTATGTTTTGTTTCTCAAGTGTGTCGTTCTCCAGCTTCGGATCTGCAGCTTTCATGGCATCTTTTCTGCTCAGCTGTATGTAGCTAACTTTTGTTTCCTGCTATTAGCTTCACTGGCACTATTTTATCTTTTTTTTTTGGGGCTCTGTGGGGGGTGTGTTCCTATGTGTAAAATCAGATGTTCATGTTTATAGCTGCAATGATCTCTCTAAAGTACCATTTGCATATTTTGGTGAATTGTACTGAGAAAACAATTGTGGCATTGCAACTGAACTCGTTGCCAGTCATACATATAACTCAGATCCTTCTCTTTGCTTCTTTGGTGTGTCGTCTGCTACTGGCTTATGGATGCTGTGAATTTGGCATTCCTTAATGCTTCCATCTTATGCGTGCATTATTGGGCAACTATATAGCCATCATTACGTGATAACCCCATTTTAATTTCCAGTTGTCCATGGCTGCATTGTGGATGTTCATCTAGATATCAACGCGTGGAGAAGCATTTCCAGATATTTCATCATGTTGTTTGTACTTTAGGAGCTCTAGCGCTTCTTGCTTCTCTTTTTAACGTCAATTTTCACTGCAATTCCTTTAGTCTCCGTGCCCTTCATTTCATGAATGTGAAAGGCTTATTTAGATTCAATTTTCTTGCTTGCTTTCAGCAAATTCTAGATGGAAGTATTGGCATTCGGGAGCAGGTAGTATAGGGCTAAAATGGCAAGATTTCATTGTCAAACCTTAGGCATGTGGAACTTCCTCTCTTTTATTTTAACCTTTTCCTTTCGGGCCTTCAAAGGTTCAATTACTCCAGTTAGGGGTGGATAAAAATATTCGCTAACCCGAAAATTCGTGGGATCCAAATTTGATTCAATTCACTCCGAAAAATAGAGTACTCAATCTGCATTATTTATCCGGATCAAAAGAGGGTTAGGTACCCACTTATATACGGGGCGTGTTAGGGTCACAGGATTAAAAATTTGTAGGTACCCGACCTACTCGTATATATTTATATTTATTTTATATTATTATTTTATATTATATATATAATATTATTTTTAGAGCTAACTAAGTAATTTTATTGAAAAAGTTATACGCCAAGGATGAGTGCCTACTATCTGTTTACAAGATTCATTTGTAGAGGTTATGATATTATTTCTTTTAGAAAAAAGTTTAATTAATATAGAATATGTATAAAAAGGGGCATTGTTTATAACAATTTTCATTTACTTTTGAATTCATTTACTTTTCTTTTATTGTGTTCTCTTTGCATTTTATTTCTCGATACAAGTTTTTTAATGTGTAAAATTTATATTGAATGTTAGATGAATATGTAAAATATAAAAATAAACAAGTATAAATTATTTTTCAAAACAATTAAATGATAAGAGGGGCAGGGCGGATACTCGACAGTCCGATCCACTTTTAGCGGGTACTTGATAATTGGGCATTCGTTAATATGCAACGCGGCTAAAGGTCAAAAAATAGTTGACCCGCAAGATGTGAGTCGGGTCAGCGAAATACCTCATGGGACGGGACAGATACCCGACCAATGCCTGCCCCTAATTCTAGTCTTCAAAACCTGGTTCATTAGGATCAGGTCAAACATAGGTAAAAGTTCAAACAGAAAAAGGAAAAGAAAGAAAGAAAGGGAAAAAAAGATAAAGAACCGGTAATAAATGTGTGTGGATAGGAGACTATTTGAGGAAAATTTTTATTTGAAATAATATTTTAGTACTTTTTGTGATATAATGTATGTGATAGAAAATGGTGGTTTTTTTGTTTTTGAGATAAAGAAAATGGTAGTTAAAAATTGTGTTTATAATGGAAATTGAAAATTTTCCTTTCTTTTCTTCTACTTCCTTGATCCAAACAAAAACGTATTTTTATCTTTTGTTCTAGGGATAATTTCAGAAACCTCCCTTGAGATTTCATGAAATATCACTGAGCTCCCCTGATGTTTTTAAAATCTCTATTACCACTCTTGGAATTGACATTTTGTTAACAATGTCACCCCCTATTAGAAAAAGTAATATTAAAAAACACATGTTGAAGGAGAGAGAAAATTTTAGTTCTCTTAATACCCTTAAACTATCCAAAAAAAAAAAAAACAAAGTAGAAACATAATATTAACAAGTCATGGAGTTTCTAATAATGTCAATAACTGCAATCAACAAAGTGACATTACCTAATTTGAAATTTTCAAATAAATAAAAAATACCACCTCAAAGTAGGTCACGTATGGGAGGAATCCATATAAGTACTTGGCATCAACTACCCATTTGTATAGCTTGATTAGGAAGAATATCTTACAATCAAGCAATAAAAATTATACCACTCTCTTGCTTTTATGTAACTATTTTGATTATGAAACCTACATCATCTCCTATTACTTATTGATCATTTAAAACATGAGCTCATAACCTGTTATGCAGTTTATTTTGAAAATCACACCTTCACTCCAATGCTTAGAGAATCATCTTAGTGAAGTTGCAATTTTCTCCTCATCTACTCTAAGTTCTCGTATTGTTCACAAAAAAAAAAAGAAATAAAGAAGAGAAAAAATGATGATTACAACATCTAAATAAAAGTCTCATTATTATGAGTATTTATTATGACAAGCAATTGTACGCCTTTGAACGTCTTGTCAGATAATTTCATGCCTTTGTTGGTACAGAAGAAGAAGAGTTGTGTCAATTATTTTCCGAGTATTTTGGTATTACATGCTTATGAGTTATGAGGTTTGTCAAACTTTTTTTTTTCTGGTCTTTAGAAGATAAATAATTGCTAGAAGAAATAAGGGTATTATTGGCAATTGCTCCCTTCTGATAGTAATATGTACGCCTACAATTACTTCAGGGGTGGTAAGAGAGATTTTGAAAACGTCGGGAGAGCTAAGTGATATTTCATGAAACTTGAGGGGAGGTTTCTGAAATTATCCCTTTGTTCTATGTGTAAGTTGAATGAAAATAGCTTCTCTCTAAGAAGGGTTTAGAGCACCTACAATTGGCGTTAGTTTCTATTGATGCAGTTGTTGTATTTTTTTTTTATTACAAGGGAGGGGTCCAATCTCTTACAGAATTGCACAGAAACAAAATGTTGGGGTCGCAACTCCTATGATATCAACCCCCTAAAAATTCCCTAAGTTCCCTAGGAGGTTCTGCAATAATCTACGTTCCAAGTTCCGTGTTGATTCTACTCCTAGCCAACCAATTTGTACACTTATTCTGTCACACCCCAAATCCGTGTCCTTGGACCGGATTTGCAACGTAGCACGCCATATCTATGAGGCCTTATTCCCACAAATACAAGGCAACATGATCATAACTTACAAAAATTCACTAAAATTTAAAACTTACAAATGCTAGAGAAATACATACTACATTTAAACTAATACAACTGCTAAATACTTATACTATGTTACCAGCATAAGCTTCTAACTATCGACCTTGTTCTTATCGTCTACTCAAATCTAAACTTGCTTTTTGAGATCTGCAAGAAAAGTTATGAAAAATGGATTGAGCGAAACATGCTCAGTAGATAGTGCTTACTCCCCTGCCAAATCATGTAGCTATGTACATAATATACATTTACAATTCCTTTTACACAATCTAAATGCACATAGTAGGATGAAAAGAAACGTTTTGCAAATTTTCCAAATTTACATACATACGTTTCAAATAGTGAGTGGCATACCCATAACAATTTCCATTTAACGTGGCATGAAAACACATGACATGATCATTTTCATTGAACATATTTCCAAATCATAAACATATCCATCATGTCATCTTATGTCTCAAAACATAGCTCTTAAACAATACATGCAATATTCGGCTACTGAATACTCAGTCTAGAGATTAAACCCCTTCTAGGAGGGCGGTAGGTCAAGCATTTTTCTTGATTTTCACTTAACCTACCCATACATGAGTCAATCGGCCGGATTTTATATCGGACTCCTATGACTAGATCAATCGGTCGGGCTCTGTACCAAACTCCAATGACCCCATACATAAGTCAATCGGCCTGACTCTATACCGAACTCCTATGACTAGGTCAATCGGTCGGGCTCTAGACTGAACTCCCATGACCCCATACATAGTCAGAACTATAGTCCCTACCGTCTATTTCATGACTGTTTAAAACTCATTTCGCACCTCACATGCATTTTCTTTCTCAAAAATATGCCACTCAATTTATAATAATTTGAATAATAAAACATTTCAAATAGGCATACATGATCCATTTTTCATATACCAAAACTAAGCATTCACTTGTGAAATTTCATAGTTAACATTTCAAAAATACAGAGGGGTAAGAACTACCTACCTCAAACCGCTGACTTTGAGTTATTCTTAACTCGTTCTTAACTTGCGTCAAACCTATAATCAATAACATACACACATTCATTAATTTACTTAACTTATTTTTCGTGTGATCCATCATATTTTGAACAACCCTAGAAAACGTGTTTAGACATTCACTAAAGTGTACTTGAATAGTTTCTAAAGGTAAAAGATTTCTCTTTTGGAAACTTTCCTAATTTAGAAAGTTTCCCTTTTTGGAAAATTTCCATATTCAAAAATTTCTATATTTTATTTTAATCAAAAGAGGTATAACTTTATGACATATGAATAAATAATATTTATCCGCTTACTCATTAATCTATCACATTTATTTATCTTATCTATTATATATATATATGTATATTTAGGTGTATATATATACATAGTTTATTCATGTGCTTATGTATTTGAAATACTCACTTATTAGTTTATAATAAGTATTTAACCTATTTATCCATTTAATATTTATAGGTATATCTCATTCATTTGTTCACGTATTTAACTTATTTACAAGTATTTACTTATTCGTTTATTTAGTATTTGCTCATTAGTTCAATCATTTGATTGTAGAATATTCATAAGTCTTGTTTACTCAATTACTTATTTAAGTAATTATTATCTATTCATTATTTATGAGTATGCACTTAATTGTTCCATATTTACTTATTGTTTCTATAATCCATTGTCATTTAAATAATTATTATTAATTAATTAATCAATTAACAAATTACTATTAACTAATCAATCATTTAATTAATCACTATTAATTAATCAATCATTTAATTAATTACTTTGACTACTCATTTAATTGATCACCTGTGGTTAATTAAGAATTTTTCCTAATTACTATTAGTCAATTAATCATTTAATTAATTATTATTAATCGACCATTTGATTAGTTACCCTTAACTAATTAAGAATTTACTAATTTTCATTAATTATTTTAATCATTTAACTATTTACTACTAATTAATAATCTAATTGATTATTGTTAATTAATTAATCATTTAACCAATTAATCTTAATTAATTAATCATTTAACTAATTATTGTTAATTAACTAGTAGTTTAGTTAATTATATTGATTAAAAATTTATCTAACTACGTATTATTAATTACTCATATATTTAACTATTTCCTATTAACTAAATAATAATTTAATTAGTTACTATTAGTCAAATTATTCCTCCCAACAATTAATACTAGTTAACCATTTAATTAGTCCCCTAGTTAATTATGAATAATAATGTTAATATTAATTTTGTTTGCTATTGGGCTATATTATTTAATTCGTCTTGGGTTAATTTGTTTGAGTCTTTACTAAATACGTTGGGCCACCCTAATTAGGGTTGTAGTCTTTGTATCTAATAAAACTTGGGCCGACTATGTTGATATTCCCTCTAGCCCAACGAAGCCCAAGACCTTTAAACCTCTTTTGGTCCCAACCAATTAGCCCAACTCGTCTTTGGTTCCGGTCCAGCCCAATATCCGACCCGATTAGTTCTCTTGACCAGATCCAAATCCTAAAACCCTACCCGGTTTCTTTGGATCCGACCCGATTCTTGACCCGAATTGCAAAACGGGTCATCTTCTTCCTCCTTCCAATTTTTCCAGATTTTTTTTTAAAATCAAAAAGCCCTAATTTCCATCACCACAATTACCACCCATCATTCCTCTTTCTCCTCCGCCGTCATCATCATCATCTTCATTTCTGGCGGCTAAGACTGCCAGTAGCAGCCACACAGCAGCGGCAGTAGCCGTAGGGGTGGCCACGGTTCAGGTTTGAACCGGAATCGGATCGGAATCAAAACCGTAACCGTGACTAAAGGTTTAGGTTCAGGTTCACAAAAAATTTGAACCGAAACCTGAACCGGCGGTTCAAGACCCATTCAAACCATTTAAAATACATTTATATCCTTAGTTGCTGGGCTTTTTTGACTCAATTTAGAATTCAATTTCAATAACCAGCACCTAATATAAAAAAGTCTCAGTTTTAGTCCAACAACCTATTATCCAAATTCATTAATAAATCCAGATATAATAAATAATTTAGATCTAAATCCAATTTAATCATAGTGTTAAAGTCAAACTAATCAAAGTATGAAACTAGCATTTGATGACACTTTGAGTTTGACTAGTCACTATGACAAATTCTCAATATAAGTTGAGGTATTTTTTCATGAAATTTGTATTCTTTATTTTTTCTTGTCACATGATAGTACAATAAAATTCATAATTTTTTCAACATAAGTTGTTATATTTACTTAAAATCAATTTTATAATGCAAGTATTTATACATAATTAGAAGAACCGAAACCGAAACCAGAGGTTCAAGAACCGTAACCGTAACCGTCCTTGTAAGGATTGGTTCAGGTTCCACCTTTCAATGGAACCGGAACCATTGATTTTTAAACCGGAACTGGCGGTTTTGGAACCGTGGCCACCCCTAAGTAGCCGCTGCTCCTTCCTCCTTTTTTTTCCCCTAGTGGTAGTAGCTGTTCAGCCGGTGCCTTCCCTTAGCCAGCCTTTGGCTGGCATTCAACGGCGTTGTCGGCAAGTGCCGGCAACAGAAGTTGTGGGGAGGGTCCGATGACCTCCCTTATTACTTTCCCATGGCTGAAGCTTTCAAGCTTCAGTCGTGGGTGTCTTTATTTATTTATTTATTTTTAAATAGCCCCTAATCTTCCTTATCATCCACCAATCTCACCCATAAATTCATCTATTAAATTTGGGAAATTCCTATCTAATCTCCTAAGAATCTTGAATGAACAATATTGCAATAATCATGACATAATTCCTTTAAATAATACTATGAAAACATGCTAAATATGGTAGTGAATTATGCAACATAAATAAAGAAAGTAATCGTTAATTGTAAACTTATTTGATTAAATCACGATGCAAAAAGTCCTCTAGTGAGTTGCCTTTGTATCTTTAGTTTGGTAAGAAGGTTTCTGAAGGTTTTTTGGTTTGTCAGATGAAGAGGAGAGGAAGACACTACGTTGTTTAGAATTGGGAATATAGCGTTATCTAGTTTTTAGAAATAGGTATAACCACCCACTACTTGTTAGTGGTTTAATAGGGGTAAGTTACTAGATTAATTTATCCAATAGATAACTAGTTCTTTACCCTTCTTGTTGAAATACGTTAGTTTTATTATTAAACTAAATTCCTTAAGAAAATCTTAGAAAAAATCCGGGGTTTCACATATTCCCTTCCTGCCATGCGTGTTGCAGTCTTCATTTCCTATCCCTGCATGCGAAGCTTCATAATTCCCTAAGTTCTCTATGAGGTTCTGCAATAATCTGCATTCCAGGTTCTTTGTTGATGCTGCTCTTAGCCAACCAATTGCACACTTGTTCCCTTCCCGCCATGCGTGCTGCAGTCTACATTCCCAATCCCTACATTCAAAGCTTTTGATTTTGCATATCAGATTGTCGAAAGGTGATTTCCACTCTTCCCCCCAAACAAGCTCTAGTGTTGCTTTGAATCACTCTCTGTTAGGAAATTGGCTTAATTCGTAATAGCCAAGGAATTTCCTATGAGTTTAGGAATTAGAAGTTATTTCCAATTCTATATAGAATTAGAAACTAACAGTTATTTCCTATTATTACTTGGGTATTGGCCAAATAATGCGGTCTATAAATAGGTGGGATTTGGCATACTACAAAGGGACACACAAAAAATACACAAGGGGCAACATGTAGCCTTATATATGCGGTGAGAGAGGGTTCTTGGGAGGTGAGAAAAATTATACGAGAGGTTGGGTTTGGACTCCAATTGTATTTTTGTATGGGGTTTTTCTCTCATAATAAAGAACGTATTTTCTCTCCATGGATGTAGATTCAATGGTAGTCGAACCACATTAAATCTTATGTGTCGCTTGTATTTCATGCTTGTAACTTGTTTATCATTAAATTGTTGTGTTCTTGATTTCTCAATAGTCGTGCATTCCGCGTCCGGATCCCAACACTCTCCAATATCACCTTCTTTAATCCTAAGTTCCAAGCCATTTCCAACCCTTTCAGTACTCCCCAAAACTCTGTCGCCATGTTGTCTGCTAGCCCAATGTTTATGGTAAAACTAGATTGCCATCTTCCCCAACTGTCTCTGAGAATTCCTCCCACTCCTACCCTTCCAGAGGCATTACTAGCAGTTCCATCAACTTTATCTTGTACCAGGTCTCTCGTGGCCTTTCCCACTTGATATACTTCTTTTTCTTTGTTATAGCCTCCTCTCCTTTCTCCAGCGAGCATGCTCCACTTACATCTTAATGACCTCTGGTTTCATCTTCACTTTGTTTTCATCTTTGTAACACAAAACAGGTTTCTTTTCTGATAGTCCACGTGAGATAAACTATCTATAGGAAGATTAATTGCCAATCTGCCTTACCTTCTTTTCCAATCCCTCTCTCCTTTAAGTTCCAGTCCAGCCATTCTTGTAGCGGCTTCTCCTTGAAGTCTTCCCATCTGTTTGGTCTCACGAAGTGTTTCCATATATTCCTAATTCATTGCTATATTTTTTCCATGATGTGATGTGCACTCACATAATTTTGAAGTATTGATAAATTTCATTCGTGTACACTAAATTTATGAGATCAACTACTTCTGTAAGTGTACACCACATAATGTAAGAAATGTAATAACCCTACTAATAGAACTTAGTGTTGACCGTACTTGTCTCGAATCCCTCTAAGAAGATGACAGAATTTTTTAGGCGCAATTAGACATGCAAGTTGTAACATTTTTTGGCGAGAAATAAATAATTGGACTAATATCTTGGTCGAATAGACTCGGGTCCGTTTGGATTCTCTATTTTTGGACATGTTTTTGAAAAACTGTATTTTACATTTCAAATGCTACAATAATATACCAACAAAAAAAATCTCAAAAACACCAATCCAAATAAATATTTCAAAAACAACTTATACATACAAAAATAAAAAAATTTCCTTCTTCTTCCACCCCAACCTCATCACCACCCACTGTGAGGACCCGAAAATTTTATTTTTATCTGACCTATTTATTTAATTAATTAATTATTTTCTTTGAATAATTGACTTAAATTATTTTAATTACAATTGTACCATACATTACCTCATTTTATTTTAAAAACCATGTTTAACCATCAATTTGATTTTTCTGTCACTTAATTGTGAAAAACGAAAGAAGGCACATTTTTTGAGGCAAATATTTGGACTGAGAGTGACGCAAGTTCGGAGAATAAGAATGATCATTAGTAGATTAAGAAAAGCTAATTGAGGGATTAGAAGTAAGTGATTAGGATTGAACTCCAATTGGAGCATTTTTGGCCACAAATTCAAAGTTGATTTTTTGTATATTAAAGAGTGGCTTCAAGTCTTTTCTCCCTTTTCCTATTTCATATCATCCAAAAGCAACCAAAAACCCTCTTCTTCTTCCTCATTTCAGCCGAGCTCCCCTTCCCCATTTTCCCCTTCAATTCATCTTCAAAAATCACTCCAAGACTTCACCAAATTCACCAAGAAACTTGATCAAATCTTCCACCCTCTTTACTTGCACCTTAAAGACCATTTGGCCTTGTGGGAGAGCCGATCTTGGGAGGAGAAAAGAAGGGGTCTTGGTGCACTCTAGATCACATCCAACCTAGGGTTTCTAATTGAAAAGGAAGAGGTAGTTTGCTACATCTCAACCTTGCTCTATTGATGCCTTTTATGTAGTTTTAAGCTTCGAAAGTTTAATGTTGCTATTCTTGTTGAATTGGATGGTTGTGGGCTCTATGAACTCCCACCTTTCTTGTTGTTGGACTGCTATGATGTGTGTATGTGTGATGGAGTGAGTTGTGATGAATTCATGGAAATTAGGAAGTTAGGAAGAAAGGAGGAAGGAAAATCGAGGGAGGAAGGAAAGTTATGTTGCTGGTTTCATTTCCGAAATTTATGCCTTGTTTTGGCTGCGAATTTTCATGAGTTTCTTGACTATTTTGAGAGCTGAAATGTTGGGTTATATGTGTGTAAATTTCTTTGCCAAAATCACTCCATTTGGTGTGGTAAAATTGCATGAAAAGAAGAAGCCAAATCTGGAAAAATTTTCACTGTTTTCTGCTGCCCTATTTTAGTCACGTTGATCACTGCCTTTTCGTGCGATTTTTTAGCTAAAATTTGGCACAAATGTAGTTCTCATAATGAGGTTTCTGTGTGCAAAATTTGGCATTTTTCCAGTGCCATTTCGTTGCTCAAATGATGTTTCAAAACTGCCTCTTTAATCTGGAAAATAGCTGTGTCAGGACAGTATTTCGCCTCATGTTCAAACGACTATATTTTCTTACTCAAGAGTCAGAATTGAGTTCCGTTTGTTGAATTTGAAACTAGACTTGAATTTATTTAAGTGGTATCAATTTCAAGGGCCAGTTCAATTTCTGTGAATTTTGACAAATTTTCAAAGTTTGCTGAAAACCATGACTGTTATGCCCTGTTTTCATTATTTCAGTAACTTCCAACTGAAATTCGACTGGTTTATGATCTGAATCTTGTATGAGTGTCTTCTTGAGAATTTTAGTTCGTTGAGTCTATTTTCCAACAGTATAAGATTTGTTATTTTTGGACTTACAGAACTCAAGTTATGATTTTTCAAAGAACATCGCGCAAAACTGAAATTTCTCCAAGGAGGCAACGAAAGCTTAAAAATGCCTTGGAAACATTTCCTGGTTTTCAGGCGTAATCTTTTGAGTGTTTGTACACCATTCCAATTTTGGAAAAATGGATTTTCCAATTTCATGAGATTCCTTTTAATTTGGAATCGAAAAGCTTAATTATTTGAAAATTGACCTTGAATGTATATTTAGGTAATTTTGATTTTCATCTCTCAGGTGATCACGTGGACACCGAGAAACTTGTTTGATCTCCTAAATTTTTCTCGCTTGCTCTCGGTTATTGGTGAGTGTCAAGTGCATGATTTGTTGACTTGCTTGACCTGTTACATGCTTAAATTGATAGTATTATTATACTTGTCGAGGCGGACGTGTACTTTATCTCGTCCAACCTCTCTTACTTGAAATGAACATGCTTGCTTGTACTTGCTATACTTGTAGTGACTTGCCTAAACCTGTACTTGTACTTGATTGATGATTGAGCGTTGTCTCATCATCCTACTTGATACCTGAATTTAATGGGGACGCCCAAAACTCTTTGGTAAACCTTTCACCTCGAGTCGGCAAAGGCTTGGCCGAGGGATTGGTAAGCCATGAGTCTTTACATATTTTCGTCGTTTGGAGTGCGCTCGCCGACTACTTACCTGGGTATACTCGAGTATTACCAAATTTTCTATTTTGATGAGCGGGCCCGGTTGGGGGGGTGAAACGGTGGACGGAGACGGTTGACAAGTGGAGTTCTACATGGTAATTATGAAAGTTGACGGAGTGTCAACTACGTGGAATGCGATTGAGTTTCATGGAACTTGGCTCCTGAGAGCCCCTGTATCCTTTATTTAATGTGTAATTAAATTCCTTATTTGCATTCTTGCCTAAAAGTTTTGGTTACTTATCTTGTTTAATAAAAGTGTATATTACTTGATTTTGCATGTTTGCATGTTTTCTTGGCCTCACTGAGCTTTGCTCACCCCATAAGATTTGTTTTCCTTAACAGGTATTGAAGCGGAGTTCGCTAACCGCGGATCTTAGTTTCTTTCATAGAATTTCCGCTCTTTTGTATAAGGTTGTTTCGATTTGAGCACTTGATGGTTTGTAGTACTTGGAGTTAGTACTAATGAAATTCGGATGAAATTATTGGGATTTATAAATTCAGCTTTTGTATGTATTTTAGTACCTGGAATTTATTTTGGAAATGTAAATTGAATTTTAGTTCTTTTAAGTAGTTGGTTTGAAATGTGAAGTTAGTTATATTGAGATGGGTGGAATTATTAATTAAGTTAATTGAGCGAGTGAGTCCCGGCGAGAGTTGGGCAGGCGTCCGCCGAACCCTTTGGTTCGCCTTAGGGGGAGGTGGGGCTGTCACACCCACCACCAACCACTACCACCACCAGCCACCCCACCACCACCTCCTCCCCCCCTCTCTCCCTCCCCCATCCACCTTCCCCCTCTCTCTCTCCCCTTCTCTCTTTCTCCCCCTCCCCTCTTCGCAGTCCCCTCCCATCCAAATTAAAAATTTATTTGGGATATTTTAGGACATTTTTAATATTAAAAATTTATTTGGAGAATTTTTTGGGGCATTTTTAAAATAAAAAATTTATTTTGGGTAATTTTTTAGGGCATTTTTAAAATTAAAAATTTACTTGGGGTGATTTTTGGGAAATTTTTAAAATTAGAAATTTACTTGGGGTAATTTTTAGGAAATTTTTAAAATTAAAAATTTACTTTGGGTAACTTTTTAGGGTATTTTTAAAATTAAAAATTTATTGGGGTATTTTTAGGACATTTTTAAAATTAAAAACTTTTTTGGTGTATTTTTAAAATTAAAAATTTATTTGCGGTATTTTTAAAAGTAAAAATTTATTTGGGGTAATTTTTGGGGCATTTTTAAAATTGAAAATTTATTTGGGATAATATATTTGGGGTATTTTTAAAATTAAAAATTTATTTGGGGTAATTTTTTTGGGGCATTTTTAAAATTAAAAATTTATTTGGGGTAATCTTTTGGGGGATTTTTAAAATTAAAAATTTATTTGGGGTAATTTTTGTGGTATTTGTAAAATTATAAATTTATTTGGATTTTTTGGGGCATTTTTAAAATTAAAAATTTATTTGGGGTATCTTTAGAATAATTTATTTGGGGTATTTTTTTTAAAAAAATTAACCCATACCCACCACCACCCACCAAATAAATTTCAATTTTAAAAGTACCCCAAAAATTTATCTTTAGAATAATTTATTTGGGGTATTTTTTTTAAAAATTAACCCGTCCCTACCACCACCCACCAAATAAATTTTAATTTTAAAAGTACCCGAAAAATTTTAATTAAAAAAAACCCCAAAAAATTTCCCCAAAAAATTACCCCAAATAAATTTTTACTTTTAAAAATACCTCAAAAATATCCCAAATAAAATTTTAATTTTAAAAATACACCCAAAATTTTTTCCAAAAACACTCTCAAAAACACCTCAAAGACAGTTAGAGTAATTATTTTTCACATTCCAAATGCATGCTACAATCGTATTTTTAAAAAATAACCCCAAAAAATAACTAATCCAAACAGTGCCAGAGTCTTAATCTACAATTAAGGGAGGAGTCTTAATTAATCTACTCCTCCCTGCTAGACCGGCTGGGGACACTCAAACGGATTTAACAATGGACATTATGGGCTTTTTCCGATAAATCAAGGGCGAACTAATTGTTGAGGGTCGGCATTCACTTTCAGCCCGATTACTCCAGCGAGGCAGCTACTGGAATTATTCAAACGGTCGGCTAGCCTCAAACCTTGATTAATTGGGCTGATGGCCTTAACATTTCTGAAAAGACATCTCTTAAATTATGCACCATTATGATACACTAGAATTATGCAGCAAGGCAAAGTAGCACACAATGTCCATTGTTTTTTTTTTTTGGGTTTTTTAAGGTATGAAAAGTCCGTTGATATTTTTTTTTGTTTGTTTGTTTTTTCTTTTGGTCTGATCCCTTGTTTGGTACGTAGAAAATGGTTGAAAGAGAAATACCTTTCCCACCTATCAATTCCATTCCAAAGTTTGGTATGGTTCATTTAAATGAGAAAGTCATTTTCCCTTAAAATGTTCATTCCAACTGTTTTTTGGAATCCTATTCCTTATAAAAACATAGGAAAAGATCTTTCCACCTTTATTCTAGAATGTCTAGATAATAGGATGTCAAATTTATCATTATAAATCTTTATACTACATCATGATATCTTAACTTATTTGTAAACTTAATTATTTGAATATAAGTTTTAATAATAATTAATTTTTCTTTTATTTGAAATAAAATTTTTCTTTTAAACTAGGAAACAAATGTTTTAAGATATTTTACACTTTGACTTTCGAACAATTGTATAAGAATTTTTTGAATCGTATCAAAATAAAAAATAGATTAAAAGTAAATTATAATAGTTTGACTTCATGTAATTTATATTTTATATTGTTAGTAAATGAAAAATTTTAATTTAAAAATCTATATACTGGACTTTGTCAAGCATTACAATTGAAGAATTTTGATATCAATCTTTATTTATTTTTCAAGTAAAAATATCAAATTTTCAGATAAATTGACAAATCCTACCATAGAATAAATAAAAGACTAATAAGACATATTTAATCTTATAAACTAATTCAGGGCAATTAAATCAAATTTCGATTTAGTATATTCCATGCTGACATCTAAATCTTGATTATACCAAATATTGAAAATTGAGTAAACATTCCATTTTGATTTGTCTATCAAACCCTAGAATAATAAATTTTCTTCCCCCACCTATTTTGGATAGAAATGTATTTTGGGTGGAAAACTCTTTTCATTCTGAGTATTCTCATGTACTAAACAAGGGATGAGAATTTTTTAAGATCTGTCTATAAAATATGAGATTTGCAAGTCCTTGTGTCGTAATATTAATTTATAATCGGAGCTTAAAATAATTGAATAATAGACCCCAAAGTGATGACATACATATATATTCAATGGAGTGCAGGTGATTTATCTAAATTTAGAGATTATGAGTATAATTCTTATTATTTTTTCAGATATGTTAGATTATTGTTACACGTTTGATATATTTTTTCTACTATTAGTGACAGATCTTAATGAATAAAAGTTTATTTTTTTATCAAAAAAGAAAGAAAATACTAACAGAGCAGCCATAAATTTTCAACCACCTTGAATAAAGCAAAGAAGGTCTAGGGTCAGGCTTTCACCCCCGAGTAAGAGTCAGACTCTACGGGCGCACCCCGAGCCGAATCCGAATTAGTCCGAAAGGATACCGGATGGTTATACCAAAAAAAAAAAAAAGTAAAGAAGGTGAGTTGGCTGCAAAAGGTTTCTAAACTTTGGAATTTTTAACAGCCTCCTATGCCAAAGAGTCCCAAAAAGCATCATATTTTTCTCCAGCTTTTTGGGCACTCGATGAATTCTTTGTACTTCTTTATTGATATCCCTTGGGATCCGTATAGAAAGGGGAAATCAATTGCCCGGACTCTCTGTTGCATCGAACGCAACAGGATCGATTATTTTCAGAAGTAGTAAGTAACTTGGGGTTAGGTTAGTCACCAAAAAACTTGGGGTTAGGTTCCTGTCTGTTAATTGGAGAGGATTTTCTCTTCATTGCACTTAAATAAATGCAATTATAATATTATTTATAAAAATCAAAACTATTGATATTATATTTTTCCAGTTGTTTAAAAGTATATAAAAAATTGAAATTAAATTGTTTAAATTGTATCATTGAATTAAACTTTATAATTTTCATCATAATTTTGATCATTTTGCACCATCAAAATGTTTTGTGCACATTGAATGACAAAACATTTATAGATAAGTTTGATTTTTGAGTATGTTGATCTATTTGTGAAAATAAATTTACTGATGCAAACAGGTTATCGTGAAAAAATTTAGTTTTATAAATATAAAAAAAAGATAGATAAATGGAGAGTGTTGTATTGGAGAGGATTTCATCCCGTGACTCGGATATGTTCTTTTACCTAAATGCTAAATTGCTAATAAAAATTTATGTCCGAGTAATCTATAATGTTTTTGTCAGGTAATTGACTCCAAAACTATAGTATGGTGTTGGTTTAATTGCTTTAATGTACTCAAACATGCCCTATTGTAGTACTTGGTAGAGCTGCTGATGGGATGGTGTGGAGGACGCTGTTAGGCAAAACTGTAACATACTTTCTGCAAATTAAAGTCCACAAGCATTAGCGAAATGATTATAGCCATCATAAACATGCAATCCAATATTGTCTTTTAGGAGACTAATTAAGGTTCAAGATTATAGATAGTTACAGCAACTACTTTCGTCAAACATATATACCAAAAAAAAAAAAAAAAAAAAAGGAAGTAGAAGAAGAAGAGAGATCATAACCGTTGGCTTTTAAAAACTATTATTAAGAGTCACCAGCGTTCACAATTTGAATAAATAAGATCTAGATGTTGCAAAGTCAATATATAAAGTACTTATATTAATCAACAATTTAAAAAATGCATGCATTGGATCAAATATTCACACTACACGAAATTCATTCTTTTGATGACTTGTTAAATAGTTAAAAGTCACAAGACTTATTTCTTATGACATGAAATTGGTGACAGTCACAAAAAGTATGATTTTCAAATCACAAATAATAGAAATAATATTCATTTACAAGTCACCATTGATTTTGTAACATGTAAATATGGATCACCATTTATATAGTCACAATTCATTTTTAAATCACAAGATAAATTGTGATTATGTAAACGATGACTTTCATTTATAAGTTGCAAAATCAATTGTAACGAGTAAATGAATGTCTCTATTATTTGTAACTTGAAAATCATACATTTTATGACTAGTACCAATTTCGTGTTATAAAAAATAAGCCTTTTGTCATTTGCAACTATTGGAAAGGTCATGAAAACCATAAATTTCTTGTAGTGTTAGATCGCAATGGAAAATGTAGTTCATTCCTAAAAAGTGGAATTACCCTAAATGCATTGGTCTGCTTGGTTTCTCAAGTTCTGTTGAAGAGTTAATTCTTTAGAGCTTAGGGTGGCGGGCTAGAGCATCAATCGGGTAGTGTGATTAGCAAGTTTATACTTCTGCCCATGCACAATAATTGATAGTATTATGACCCCATGAAAAGTGCAATGAGGTTCTCCAAAATGGGTAGAGAAATTACAAAAAATAAAAAGAAACTTGTAAGAAATGAAATATGAATGTGTACGTGTACATATACATATACATATACATACACATACATACATACATACATACATACATACATACATATATACATGTATATATGTGTGTGTATAGATATATATACACACACATACATACATATACATGTGTATATATTTATATATGCATATATATATATGTACATATGTATATGTATATGTGTATGTATATGTGTGTCGTCATTTTTGCTGCCCGGAGAAAAGAAAAGACAGTAAAAAAGGGATTTCCAAAATTAACTATTAACATGCTGTAGTATCTGTTTTACATGCTTTGTTACATTTTTGGTGTTACGCTCATTGTACATTGTGTGGTCTAGTGATATCTTTAAACTTTTACTGACTATTAATTAATGAATATTAAATGAGGGAACACATGTTATATTGATATATGAAGTCTAGGTCAAAGTCGTCGTGCTAAAGGAACCGTGGGCCAAATTCCTCTCTGTACTTTAGATCAAACGAAAAGCAAGCTAGCTTCGCCGAACAGTTGTAATTCAGACTGTTGAAGGGAAGAGCAAGTTGGCATGCAAGTTTCATATTTTGTATTTCAGATATATAGGCGCTTTAGGTAAAACCGAAATTCTTTGAACAGAAAAAACGATGTTAATTTGTATTGTACATGGCAAGAGCATAACCTGAATAATTTGAGATATGGCAAACTGCTCATGCAGAATACCTAATGTGCAAAAATGCTCTTCCAGAAAATATTGCTCCATGTTATGAATTTGATGAGAACAAAGCATGGACATAACATTAAACAACAAGAAAGACATGCTGAACAAATTAGCTAATCAACAAATGCTTAATCAGAATCAACCTGGCTACATCTATCTATCCCTGAACTTTCCACATTCAAGAGAATGACCAAAGTAGAGCCAAAAGCACGAAGTAAATTAAATTAGGCTTTATTGATTCATGAAGGTGATTTTATCTTTAAAGGCTTGTTTCAACTAAAATCAATTTGCATTACAAAGAAATTTTTCTGCCTATAGCTCTTTCTCAAACACTTAATGACTTAAACATATTTAATGTCCCTCCGTTCTGCAAATACTTGCTACTCAACCTGAATGAAATGATGCAGTAGAAGTCAGAAGTAGCATCAGAAAGCATGATTTTTTTGGTTCACTTATCAAGTAGGGTTTTCTCAAATACCAGGAGGACTCTGTGCATTTGGGATAATATGTATCACTTTTCTTCATATTGAAAACACTTTACGGTCAAGTGTTAAAGAAAAGTCTACCCTGTGCATTATTTCCAAAGAGAAGTAAGTGTACATGTAAAATGGCACCTCAAACTATCTCTTGGGAACCTAAGCACTATGTTTTTTTAATGCCCCTTCTTCCTTCCCTCTTCTCTACAGTCATTGATCAACCAAATTCACGTATCCCTGTTAGTTGTGCAACAACTTCCAGCATACAGCTTATGTTGTTGAAAATTAAGCATCATTATGATGCAGGGATGGATATTAGAAGATGCACTATTGAATCAACACCAACTAAGTACGAGAAAAGAGTTCCATTGAATTCTATTGTAGGTTCATTCGACTATGTAGAAATGTCGTACCTAAAAATATGTTCCTCCACATGCATTTCAATCTGTATATTGAAAAGAACCAATCAATTTTTATTATCTCCTGTCAGTTTTGCTTCACTGCGATTACAAAATTTTATACCTGAAATGTGTAATTCACATGAATTATTTGCCTTAATCTGTGAATGCTGAAAACTTTGTCACCTTCTGGTGAACTAATTTAATGAATTCAATCTCCGTTCCATATGTCAATATAACAAATATCTTCTACATCACATTAAGCTGAAACAATTTCTTTCTTCCGTATCTATCGAACTTTCTTCAGTGTAAATGCATGCATAAAGCTATTACATCAACTCACAGTATGGTTCATCATGAGAAGGGAAAGAATGGACAAATTTATCATCTCATCTTGCATATCAAAACATACCAGATTTAGGATACTAAAATATGCCAATGCTAGAAGAGGATACATCTGTGTAGAAGAGATTTTCTGGGCAAGAAAAAGCGTGGAAGATAATCATGGACAAGAAGTGGTGTTAAATTTCAATTAGAAAAGGATCTGGATTTCACATTAGCAATTTCGTGACTCGCCTAATCATGTTTTTTCATTTTACTAACCGAGAAACTAATAAAAACAAGCAGGACACTGAAAATCTTCAGAAACCTAAATCTCTTGAAAGTTAAAACCTTTTGAAGTTATGGTGCTCATACTAAATGAGCCCAATTCTTGTATTGCTCTAGGACTCGAACTTTTTCCAAGTCATGACCTTTTCAGTCAGCTTTTCTTGCAGAGAAAATAGATCAACATCTCTCGTATGGCAGGCCTGGAAATGATGTATTCAAACCATGTAAGTAACAAGTGGGCAAAATAGTTATTATTGTGAAAGTCATTCGACTCATTCTTCACATCTGTACATCATAATTGTACCTCAGTTTGGATTGTGCAAATAAATTCTTCATTGACTCTGGTGCAGACACAGCTAACGACAGTAAGGCTCTCATCAAGCAGCACATGCAATATCCTTGAAAGAGGAAACAAATTGGTATCGGCCAAGTGTTTCTTCATCAGAATCTCAATTCCTCCAGCCGAGCATGGCCTGACAGACAACTTAATAGAAAAAGAGCTTTTTTCCTCGACATTTTGAAGGTGCACATCGCTAGAGCTGGCTGTTAAGTTTCTCAGCTTATCCCTCTTTACTTCCAATTCCCTAATATTCTTCTCGATCTGTTTTATATAGTTCTCTGCCTCATGAACATGATCAGTTATTGAACGCTTCCCCTGGAAAAAGAAGAAATTTATCAATAAATCTTGCATTCTTATAGTGGTACTAAACTACCAAGAAATCCTAAATGACTCAGCATCGTACTTTTTTTTACTGTAAGAAAGGAGTATAGGTATAAGGGTCGTAAAAGATACTAAAAGAGCCAAGTATTTTTAACAAAATCCAATTTTCTAGATGCCAATGATCTATACTTGTGATTATGCATAAATACAGAGAATTCTCCAATAAAATTAACTTGTCAGCACAGCTTCGTCACCTTTATGTATTCAAGAGGCAGTAAATTTCTGAGAGAAGCATAAAGATTAGCCATTTCTTGCCTCCTTCGACGCTCAATATCTCTATGAAAGGCTCTTTTCTGCTTCCTGTCATCAGGGTTCTTCCCACAATCATGACTATCAACTTGAACACCTGATGATGGCTTTCGATGCCTTTTCCTGGCCGTGCTGGTCATGTTCTCCTCAGTACTCAGTTGAAGTGAAGCTGCACCCTGATTTTCCAGATCTTGACGATGGATTGTGGGGTCTTCAAGGTAGGAAGAAATGGATGGGATTGGAGAATACTGAAAAAGCAGCTGATCATCTTGCTGTAAAGGAAACAAATAATTAGTAAAGTCTTCCATGATCGGACAACTGCCTTGTTAGGTTGATATTCTGTGATATGATGGAGTTGCCAAACTAGGGATCTGGTTGTTAGGGTGATTTGATACAATGATATCTCCTTAATGGGCTGAGGATTGACAGATTCCTGCAATATCTTCATAAACAAATGGAGGAAAATCGGATTGAGGTGTGCCTCTTCTCTCACCTGGAATATTTTAATGCTTTGCTTGTTTCTTGTACTGTTATACATGTGCACAACAAAATCCTACAGCTAATTAAGTTCGCAAACCTACAATATTATAAACGAAATGCAGCATTAAACTATTAATATTTGCTGTTTTGATTGATTGAGAAGTAAATTTGACCTAATAATGGAAGAAGCAAGCATGATGCTTTTGAGTTTCTGTTTTGGTAAACTAACCAAAGCTTTTTAGTTTTTCTTTTGCGAAACTTATTAAACTATTCTTCTTGAGAAGTTGGGGACTTTTTTCAGGATGTTTTGAGATATGGACTTTTCTGAGTGCCTTGGGTGGGGAACCTGTCAAGATATTTCAACTATACCTACCGTGTTAATATTCACTTATTGACATTTATTTCCGCATTCAGATACTTTTCCCAGTTAGTTTCACTTATAAATAAAAAATTAACATTTGAAACTATCTTAATGAGTGATTGGAGCCCACGTTAAATAAGCCCTCGAAATATTTGACAACAATGATGTATAGATGTTTGGTTTTTTATTTATTTTTTTTTGGGGTTTGTTATATTGGGTGTGTGGACTCTCTGATAATGCGGCAATGGGAAAACTTAAGACGCCGCAAACGATTAGGAAGCAATTATTACTCATGCTTCTTTTTTCAGTTAACAGGTAATTGTGTAAATTTAAGTATAATCCACAGAATATACCAAAGGGTTTTACTCGTGCTTCTTGGTCGACCTAAAATTGATGTCACCTCGTAAAAATATTTCAAGACCCATTTTTTTCTTTTCTTTTGAATTTAAATTTTTGAAACGTTTTTTTGAAGCTCACTTCCCACTTCTGATCTGTTAACAACACTTAAATTAAAAGAAAGTACAAACATATTTCAAAGCGTGTGTTCAATGTATTTATGTTGCTCTTATTCTCTCTTTTTTTCTAACGATGCTCTTAGTCCCTTCTTACTAAAAGAAAATTTTTTGGAGCACCCTAAAAGAAAATTTACAAACAAAGTACTATTAAGTCATAAGAAAAACTCCAAATCTGGCTTATGACAATTCGAAAGAAGATTTATATCTACAGATAAGAAGAAGTCTGACACATAAAGATATCCAATTGTAAAAGCGACACTTTGTTTTTAAATTGTTTTTTCTAATAAGATAGGAATGGGATTTAAAATGTAGAAAGAAGGAATGGGATTTCAACTTAGAACATCTAAGTTCGGGAGTTTCAAATTTAGTCAATAGACCATATGCTTTCTTGATAAAATTGCAGCACCCAATAGTTAAGGAGATATTCGATGATTTGATCTAAGCAGACATGCCTCTTTAAATTACTAGACAAATTTAATTTTGAAATTAAAGACAAAAAATTTGTTGTAAAATTAATTGGCCAGCCTCTCGGATCTTAAAGCCCAAATTGGTCCTGCCACAAAATATAATTTCAAAATAAACAAATTAATTCTAAAATTAACTAGTCAACCTCTCTCGATTAGCAATTCTAAGTAGTCCAACTGCCGTAAAGTGCCCAACAAGCCCTCTCAACATGACAAGATACTAACTATCTTTCATACAAATAAACCGAATATAAACTGCAAATATTTTTTCTGACAAACATTTTCCTCCTAACTCACTCCAAATCAAATTTACTTAGGTAAGAATCTTTCCAATGTGGGATAATAAAGTACAAACTAACGCCATGGTGAATGTACTCATAATGGAATATCTTGACCTACAAATTTCATAAATACATTCTGCTATTAAAGTCCTTCCTTTGTTTTCTGAAAAAGATGATGGATGTTTTTCATGTGCATAACATCTGATTTTTATTTTTTTCAAAAACTGATGCCTTAGAAAACACATTCTAGACTCCAATCCTCATAGTCAACATAGACACACAATACTAAACAAAGAAAACACAAAATAAGAAAGAACTTAATAAAAATACAAACCACGCATCGCGCAGTGAAAACGCTGGTTTGTGAAGGGTCCACGAGCCCACGAGGACGGCAGGGGACCGTGTGTGTGCAATATTCTTAATTTACTAGCTCACTCAGTCCTAAACCAGCTTAAACAATGGGATTCCAGATTTTGCTTTCCAGGCAGAAAATATGGAGCTGCCTAATACCCTCATAATTGATGTATTATACTATTGCACAAAATCAATGCCACTGCAAATTGCAATTCCAACTTCCCCGCTGTTCATTTAGAAATGATTACGATTATTCTCTGATACTTTTATCTTTTCTTTAAAGTTGCTCATGAATTGACTTTTTATGCCAAATCATCTGATCATATTGAATACCTTTGAAATTCTCCCCCAACTTTTGTCAGTTGTTGTTTGATGATTTCCAATGATCTTAGTAATAAAATCTCTTTTTTTATTAATAAAAAAAGGTGCTGGAGTATTTAAACATTTATGGAAGATGCTACTAAATCCGGATGGTTGTTGCTTTGTTGCTTCTTGGCTCCTTTCCATTTTTAATCCCACAAAATCGCTTTCATGGTTTAATAACTGAAAGCTTGAATGTATTAGAGATGTCTTCTTTTTTCTTGTCAATCATGATTCCTGAATCAATTGTACATTTAAATACTTCCATTTTTTAATTCAGGATGTAAACCTCAACTTTTAGAAAAGTATTGCAATTTCTTTTGTCGATGTTATGCACTAATTATAATTCTGTTTATATTTGGTTCACATTTTTTGAACTATCAGCGTAAGTCGTCATGATCTAATTCCACTCTATATAATAAAATGTGCTTCTATTTTTAACCATGCTACTGTGACTGCATTCCAATTCGACCAAATATAAGGGTGCATTTGACAAAACTGAAGTCTGAAAATTGAAAATTGAAATCTAAATCTATTAAGTGATTTGAGCATTTGATAAAACTGAAATCTGAAAAATCTATTAAGTGATTTGATTTTTAAGTACTAAGGTCTTGTTTGATAACCTAATTTAGCACTTCAACTTAATGGATTCAGATCTTAACACATTCACATGCGTTTGATAATCAAAAATAAAATGTTTGAATTAATTAAGTGGTACTGAATCTTTTAGGCAAAACTTGCTCCAAAAAATAAGTGATAAGCTATTCACTTATCATTAAATGTGATATACACTCAAATGCATTAGTTTTAATACATAACAATTCAATCATTTAATGAATTCATATTTCATATTTCAGATTTCAAACTTCATTTTAGACTTCAGTTTTATCAAATGTATTCTAAGCATAATTCATTTGCATATATCTCACATTAAGTGATAAGTGAATAGCTTATCACATATTTTTAGAAACAAGTTTTGCCTTGAAAATTCAATACCATTTAATTAATTTAGATGGTCTATTTTTTGTTATCAAACGCTTCTGAATGGGTTAAGATCTGAATCCATTAAATTTAAATGCTGAATTGAGTTATCAAAATGGGGCCTAAGACCCCGTTTGATAATCCAATTCAATATTTAAATTTAATGGATTTGGATTTTAATACATTCAGATGCATTTGATAAAAAATAGGACATTTGAATTAATCAAATGGCACTAAATTTCTTATAGAAATCTTATTCCAAAAAATGAGTAATAAGCCATTTACTGATCATTTAATATGATATATATTCAAATGTATCAAATTAAGTGCTTAATAATTTATTTAGTTTTCAAATTTTAGTTTTATCAAACGTGCCCTAAATATGTTAAACTGAAGCTGAAGATAACTGGATCATTACTCGAAAATTTAAGGACGAAAAATGAGTTAGAAGTAGGATATCCACCATATACCAAGTTTAAACTAGTAAAAAGACATGCTTTTCGTTATGATTTTATTATAATATGGCCCTTGTCATTGTTTGCCCTAGAGGTTCATAATAAGCACACTAAAAAGAGGGATGGATCTACTACGAAATTTAAACTTTTGAAAACAAGAGAAGACGAATTCCACCTCTTATTGTGTGTCTTGACTGTTGACTCTTGATGCACATATTATATAAAAGCCTCTTAGAACATTACCCAGTAATAAGTCGATGAGAATTAAATTTAGGGATAATTTTAGAAACCTCCCCTAAGTTTTCTAACAGTTTCACCTGACGCTCTCAAACTTTTAAAAATCTCACTTGCCTCCCTTATTTTAAATTTTTTATACCATTTCAAACCCATTTCAAAATATAATGTTAAAAAACTTATTTTGGGTGAGAGAATATAATTTCATTTCCAATTTTACCCTTTTCTTATAATTTCTCAATTACTATAATACATCAAATTTATTCGTTAATTTTTATAAATAGATGGATGGAGTTTCTTAATAAATATTTAGAAGCTGATAATAATATTAAAAACTTTTTGTTAGTTTTTATGTCATTGGTTTGCACAAGAAACGTTAAATTACTCAAAATTATGCATAATTTATAATACTCTTGGAAATAATTCACAATAATTTATAACCAGAATATACCTTTTGTCTGATTTAAAACAATACAAACAAATTTATATATAATTTTTAGCATATTATATCTTTTTAGTTTTCAAGCCATCAATTTGGACAAAAAGTTGAAAATTCAAAAATATGTAAATAATTTGTAAAACTTCTTAAATTAACTCAAAACACTTTGGAATAAAGAAAATATTATCTTTATAACTTGTAGAATTCAAATATTAATGCTTGCTATATAAAAATAAATTATATTTTTTAATCAAAATAAAATTTCATTTATTTTGTTATGAATATACTTACGCAATAAAAAGTAAAACAATAAAGAGTAATTTTGGAATGAGATTACATTTACTTTCCCAAAATGAATTTTTTAATATTTTATTTTAAATTGGGTTATAAATGATTGATAGGGATGATACCAAAACTATGGTTTTGCAAACACTAAAGTAATCTAGATAGACAATTATATGAAGGTAAAGCAAGTTCAATTGGTGGTAGACAAGAAATAAGAAAGCAAGTAAAGAAATTAGAGAATTAGGTTAGAGAGAGTTTTAAGATCAAGTTGGAGGAATCCTAGAGCTTTGGAATCCCTTGTTATGTTTAGATTAGAAGTGTTTATTATGTCCTTTCTCCAATGATTTGCTAAGGTATAACTTCCTTTGTATGCCACCACTTTCGTTGGTCATGTGTAAGTTCAAGATGAACTAGTCACTGAATCGAAAATCTTCCTTGACCTATTTTCATAGATTAAATAAGCTCAATGAAGTTATAGTATAAAACCAAAACTATATTCACTACTTTCGTAAGAACATAAGTTAGTGTTTAAGAACTTAGATCTTATTGAAGGCAAGTTTTCATTACTCATCAACATCAAATCAATTATAGTTGGTAGCTAATCAACCATAAAGCATAAGCAGAAGTCTTAAACTAACAAAATCATGGAGGACATAAATCACTTAGTTCATCCTAACTCTAGCTAGACATCATATTAAGAATGCATAAACAAACTTGCACAAAGTCATGAAATTAAAGCACAAGAGATAAGTAAGGGAAGAAGGACTCTTATTCAATTTCTTGAAGTTGAATCCATCTTCACAAGTTGATCTCCCAAATGCAAAGTGCAAGATTCCTTTTCACTTTTACTCTTTAGAAACTACAAACTAAGAACTAGAACTAATCTAATTAACTAGAGCTATTCTCTAGTCTAATTGAATGGAATAGATGGGATACAAAAGGCCCTATTTATAGAAGATTTCAGCATCCAAGATTATGTCAAATACAAGACAAATTGGCCTTTCAAGGAAAATGGCTTCTTAAATTTCTTTGTCTTCATGCATTTGAATCCTTTGAATTTCAATCCCAAATGAGTTGTAATGTTGAAGCAAATTCAATGAGTTGTTTCTTCAACTTCACCCTTCAAGTAGCCTTCATTGAAATTCTTCAAAATTGAGTCGGAAGTGAGCTGAAAACTGGAATTTGAGTTTTTCGTTAACTAGAAACCCTAGTTCATTAGCTCAAATTAAACCTATTAAAATATGCAAAATATTGACTTATCAATGATACCAAAAGCATAAAGTAAGGGAGGCAAGTGAGATTTTTTAAATTTGACAAGTGAAATAGTCATAAACCATAGGGAGGTTTCTGAAATTATCCCTTAAATTTAGGTATCTGTCTAGAAACAAGTCCATAGATGTGTATTTTGCTCTAGGGATTGTTTAAATTTTCACCTTTTTACATCGTGAAACTTCGACGGTTCCACCGTCTCTAAGTCTCAAGTATTCAGTGATTTTGACAAGTTTTATTTATTTAATTTCGTTAAAAAAAAATTTGTTGAAGCCGAATACAGCGACATTCTTTAGTTGTAGTTGGGACCTCCAGACAAGAATCAATTTATCTTCAGTACTTCTCTCCTAAAATGGCAATGTGATAAAACATTGTCCAACAAAAAGGGGGAAAAAAATATTGTACAAACTAATGATTGTTAGACATTCACATTTAACATGTTTAAAAAAAAGAATTAAATTGGCCCTCTGAAAAAAAAGGCTTGAAAGCTATTACACAATCACATAATCATGTAATCAAAATAATGTTCAACTCCTCATATGGTAGGTTGCTGATTTGCCTATTCCCATATTCTGCCAAGTGGATGTTTAATTTTTTCACCATGTGGCAAAAAATTTTTGTATTTATTAATGTATTTTGGTGGATTTTATTCTTTTTAAGTAACAATTAACTTACATTTTTTTTTACTTTATTATTTATAGGGAATTTCAATTAATCATCAATTACATGCCTTATATATTTTTATTAATTTTGCCTTTATTTCTTTTTCCAATCACTCATAACTTTCCCTTTTGTTTCTATCTAATGACCTTCTCTATCCATATTATAGGTTTGATGACTTAGTACTATTATCAAAATATTTTATTTCATTTTCATGAGATATTAGTGATATATTATTTAATAGGTTCTGACACTTCTTTCCTTTTTAACAAAGATATTTCTCTGGACATATATACGGGTTTATATTAGTTTCTAAATTAATTTTAGAAACCTCTTGTTTCATGTTGTTTAGTTTTAATTTGGTTAACGATCTTAACATTATACTGAATGTTAACAATATTTTATTTAGTGTTGCTTACCTAACTCTCATTTTATTTAGACTTTATATTGCATATCCTTTTCAACATTTAGCTCATTTTAAGTTTGTAATATGGCATACCTTTTCTTTTTCATTCTCAAACTCTTTTTGAATACTGTGTGAAAAAAAATTGTTTACCTATTAAAATTTTCTAAATTTCTATTGTGATTTCTAATTGTGTCACTCAACTCAAAGTAACCCGTGCTAATGCATGGAAAAATAAACTAGTTTCAGTAGAGGATAATACTTGATTAGACATAATGATTTTCAAAATCACATACACAATGTGAACACCTGAGATTTTATAAAATCGGACAAGCAATCACTTTTTAGGGATTTCTAAAATTTAGGAATAACATTAGGATTAGATTGAGAGATTGATTTATATTAGAACTTATCTATGGTTTATAGACATTTCTAACTCTAAAAGGCACCACCCGGATTGAAGGGAAGGAAGGGAAATAAAAGAAAGCATGATACTAGCAGAAAAGAAAGAAAATGAGAGTAGCGGAAAGTGATTTTTAGTCATGTTGATTGGATTAAATATGAAATGGAAAGAACGTAAATAGTGAAATTTTGGTTGAATTGGGGAAGGAAAAGAAAGGAAACATGAAATTAAAAAAAAAAAAACTAAGGATTAGTTAATTAGAAATTAAAAAAAGGTCTTTTAAACGAGTTTCACTTAACCATTTTTATTGAAGGAAAGGGACTTAATGGAAAAGGGGACTCTAGAAAAAGAAAGGAGATGAGATATAGTAGAGAAAATTGTATTCCATCTATCTTATTTGGATTAAGTACAAAGGGAAAGGAAAGGGAAACACTGAAAATATTGTTTGAGAGCGCAAATTGAGAATCAGCTTAAACTTTAAACTTGTAGGGTGCAATGCCGAATTAGTCTTTACAAACCTACTTTGATCCAACAAAAAAAAAAAAAGAAAAAGAAAAAGAGAAAAGAAGCAACAGAAAGCGGTTGGTTTCTAAAAAGTGTGCTTAACTCGTAATAATATTTACAGTTCAGCATGAACAAGTTCTAATTCTTGATGATTAAACATAATCAAATACACAAATTGTAGTTTCAACAGGTAAAATTATATGCTTTGGATCCAATGCCCAAACGATCATAAAGGAACATGTTCACTTCATCCCTAAAAGTGGGATAATCTTAGAAGTTAGAACAAATTTTCCCCTAAAAGTAGCTAGAAACAATGTTAACATGTGTGGAATAATGTTAGACCAAATTTTCCCCTAAAGGCAGCTGGAAACAATGTTAAAAAGTAGTATGAATGTTTTCTTTATTACTATCCTCCAAACTGCAATTATAATATTAAAAAACCCAGTTAGGATCATGCCATGCAGTTTCTAATTAATGTATGTTAAATAAGAAATGCATGCCACATGAATTCATGGTATAATATTAAAAACTATGGCAGAATATTCAAATACAAGTAATAGATGCCAAAGTATATCCCCTCAAGAGTTGTATTTGGAGGAAGCATGGACCTAAACCTCAGTAATTTGGATCAAATACAAAGCAAATGAGCCTGGCTAAATAGTTTTATTTGAGACACTTCAACGCAAGAGTAGTTAAGGAAAAAAAAGGGAAGAGCAAATTAAGGAATACATTCCAACTAAATTCAACTCCAGTATTATGGATATTAGTGCAGTCAAGTGTCATATGTTGAATATCATATATATAGGCGCTTTTGGTAAACCGAATTTATATAAAATAGAAAAAATTAATTATAAGTTGTCTTGTAAATAATTAAAAAGAAGGCTACCTAGAATATTTAGAGATCTGACAAATTGCTCATCTAGAAAAACTATTGCTCCATGCATAACTTGACATTTACATTGATGAGAACAAAGCATACAATTTCAGGTTAAATGATGAGAAACACATGCTGTCCAAAATAATCTTCAGGTTAAACAATGAGAAACATATACTGAACAAAATATAAATGATGAGAAACACACACTGAACAAAATAGCTTATTGGGGCCCCCCTTGTAAAACTTTGATTAGGTCTACTTGATATAATTCTTATAACATTTGGCGTAAATTCGTATAATTTTAGTATAATCAGAAAATCTATTTTGGTGTAATCACAAAATCTATCAAGTCATATAACTAAATTTATGTTTTACATTAGAGTTATTAAGTTTAAACTAAATGTTGTAAACACCACATCAACTAAATTGAATTAGATAGAACTTGACTAAAAGGCCCTGTCTCGGGTCAACACAAGCTTTGCAGAAGCAACATACATCTAACTATAGATGAACTTTACGCATTCAACAATATACCGTCAAGTGTTAGAGAAAGGTATAACTACTTTTTTTTTTCCCCCTCATGCATGGATCATTAAAAGGAGGGCAAAAATTATTACGTGGATCACTTCATCATACAAGTGAAAGTGCCATCTCAACCTTTACTTTATAACCCTTCTTCCTTCTCTCTACTACTGCCAGCTCCTCTTCTCTATCTCTACTTAGCAGTCGTTCCATCAATCAAATTCTAGTATCCCTACTACTTGTAGAGAACAGCTTCTAGCATACAACTTATGGTGTTGGAAAATTAAATATCATTAAATATATGAAGGGTAATCATACTTGATACTCAGTTTTTAATGAAGCCTATCTTCTTCGACAACCAAATTTTCCATGATAATGCAGTAGTACTATACAAAGGAACACAGTAGCTAAAAGATATATATATATATATATATATATATAGACACACATATGTGTGTGTGTATATATATAGATATATATACAGAGAGAGTTGGATATTATGCAGCAGCGAAGAAAACATCAAATTAGGGAGAGAAAAGTTCCACCGAATTGTCTTGTGGGTTTACTCGAGCTTAGTGGAAAATTGTACCTTACAATGTGTTTCTCCACACATATTCCAATTTGTATATTCAAGTAAGACTAATCAAGTTCTGAGATTATTATCTGTCAGTTTTGTTTCAACTACAATTGTGTAATTCATTTGACGTATTTGCCTAATCTGTGAATGGTGATTCCTTTATGCACTCCTGATTAACTAACTCAATGAACTCAACTGCCGATACACATGTCAACACAACAAATTGCTCCTACTTCACATTATGCTGGTAGAATTTCTTTCTTCTGTATCTATCAAGTTTCAATGAGGATAAATGCTTGCACGAAGCAATTACATTGACTACTCACAAGATGGTCCATGATGAGAAGGGAAAGAATGGAGAAATTTATCATTTGATCTTGAATATCAGAACCTACCATATGTAGTTCACCAAAAGAAACATGCTAGAAGAAGATACGGATGGGCAAAAGATAAATTTCTTCTTTTGGTAACACAAACAAAAGGGTACTAACAAAATGAGTAGAAGGGAATAGTAATCATGACCAAGAAGAGGTGTTTAATTTCAACGAGAAAAAAAATCTGGATTTCATAACATGTCCTTAACTTACCTAATCATGTGTTTTCCTTTTACTAGAAGAGAACCTCGTAAAAACAAACAGGCCACTGAAAATCATTAGAAACCTTGATTTCTTGAAACCTTTACAGTTTCTGGTGTTCATAAAATGAGGCCCAATTCTGGTGATGCTTTAGGATCGAGAGTTTTTCCAAGTCATGAATTTTTCAGTCAGCTTTTCTTGCAGAGAAATTTGAACAACATCTGGTATAATGAGTAGCCTGCAAGAACATGATGCGAACCATATGAATATGCTGTGAAACTAATTTAACTAATTCGTCATAATCATACCTCAGTTTGGATTTTGTAAAGACATTCTTCATTGACTTTGGTGCAGACACAACTAACAACAGTAAGACCTTCACCAAGCAGCACATCCAGTATCGTTGAAAGAGGAAACCAATTAGTATCTGTCAAGTAATTCTTCATCAGAATCTCAAATCCACCACCCGAACACGGCTCCACTGTGAACGTAATAGACAAAGAGTTCATTTCCTTAAGATCTTTGCCGTTTAGATAGCTCGATTCACCCTTTAGGTTTCTCAGCTTATCCCTCTTTACTTCCAATTCTCTTATATTCTTCTCCATGTGCTTTATATACTTTATTGCTTCAAGAACATGATCTGACATCGAACGCTTTCCCTGAAAAACATAAAAACTTCCAAGAAATCTTAAATTCATATAGCACTACAATACTGGGGATGGAATAAATGAGTTAACAGTGTATGTTGTTGGACAGCAGGAAAACAATGGAATAGGTGCATAAGGGTGGTAAAAGACACTAAAAATGCTAAGTATAATCTCACAAAACAAATGCCAAGAAATTAACGAAAAGATGCCAAGTATTCACCGATTAAACTAATTAGCTAGTACAGCGTCATCACCTTTATATGTTCAGAAGGAAGTAGATTTCTGAGAGAAGCATGAAGATTAGCCATTTCTTGCCTCCTTTGACGCTCAATAACCCTATGAAAGGCTTTTTTCTGCTCAGGGTTCTTCCCCTTAGCATGCTGATCAGCTCGAATAGCTGATGATGGCTTTCGCTGCCTTTTCCTGTCCTTGTTGATATCGTTATTGATGATGATCTCCTCAGTTTCCTGTTGATGTGAACCAAATGAAGCTGCAACATGATATTGATTCTCCAGATCTTGATGATGGATTGTGCGATCTATTGGGATTGGAGCAAATGACAAAATTTCGTCTTGCTGTAAAGGAAACAAATAATTAATAAACTCATCCATGTTCAGCCAACTGCTTTCTTAGGTTAATTTTCTGTGATATGATGAAGTTGCGAAAATAGGGATTCGTTAGTTGGGGCAATTGGATACAATGAGATCTTCCAAATGGGCTGAGGATTCCCAGAACCTAAAACATCTCCATAAACAAATAGCAGAAAATCGGATTGAGGACTGCCCTTCTCTCACCTGCCATTTCTTTTTAAAAAAGTTTTCTTGGTTACTGTACGTGTGCACAACGAAATCCAGAAGAAATAAAATTCACACCATAGAGTTCTACTTCCCACCTACAATCATATAAAATTAAATGCAGTATTAAACTAATAATATTTGATGTTTGATTGAATGAGAAGTAAACTTGGCCTAATAATGGAAGAAGTACACTGTTTTTTATTTTGTTTTAGTGACCTGTTGAGGTTTGGACTTTGGCTAGGGTGATTTTCAATAGCACATAGTATGGTTAAATTATTGATGACAATGAATTTTCATAATTTGGGTTAGTTACACTTTAATCTCTTGAATTTCACGCTTAATAATACTTTGTCCCTTAAACTTCGAAATACATATACTTTATCCCACCTCTTGATCAGTCAAATGTTAGAGACAACTTTTCCATCAATACAAAAATGGTGAAATGACATTAATAACCATAGATCAATGATTGTGAGGACAATGCTAGCTTTAAACAGGAACGTGGAGTGCCTATAAGAGGAATATACCATACTTAGGTTAATAAAATGGTTAAATACAAAATAGTTGGTGATCAATAGTTGTGGGTCAATAATTAGAAAAACTCCTAAAACTTTGATACTAATTTTATGTCACTGCTCTTTCTTTCATTATCAACTAACTAGTCTTTGTAATTTTACCTTAGCTTTTCAAATGGATCATCCTTTAAGCACTCTTTAGGATTCTCAAGAGTTAATGAGGTGTACATGGGTGTTGTACTGCCATATTTACATCTTGCAGAGTAATTTTTATTCTTCAAAAATTGAACACTGGATTACATTAAAATGAACAAGATGGTTGCTTAGACTTTGTGCAGCTTTCTTAATATTTTGGTTGCCAAAATTTAGCCTTTTCTACTGTTAACCAATGTTTAGACCAAATAAAGTATAGTTGTGACAAAATCAACTTAGCCAGGGTTCTAATATTGGTCGTTTGTTAATTTCCCAATTGTTGCATATGCATAAAAATAAGTAATGGCATTTTGGTCATGTAAAATATAACATCATTTTAACGCTTTAAAATTAATATGATACTGAATCCATATCTCTACAGGTTAAATCTACACCTGATATAATTTTTAATACTAATGGTACAGATAATATACTTGTGGTATAAGTCATTAATGTATTAAGGTTGTGAATTTAAGTTATAGAGGTTATGAATTTAGCCTATCCCTAAAGTTATTGGTAGAAGATAAAATGCATGCATTTGGAATCCATGGGGCAAAATGTCACTCGGGCCCAACATCATGGGGAAAGTGTAATTAACCCCAATTTTTTGTGGGCTTTTTCTGTTAGATGTTTCTGCCTGGTCATGTTTTGATTTGTCTGTTAAGCATTGTTTATTCATATGGCTGTTTTAAGTTTTGACTGTCTGAGAATGCGACAATGGATTACGATGCCACATATGATTAGAAGCCAATTATTACTCGTACTTGGTCGACGGAAAACCGATATCATGTCAAAAAGTGTTCTGAATACCCTGCTTATTTAAAGCAAATTACCTCTAGTATACTATATCGTCGTATCAAAACCTCCCAACTTAGAGCCTGTTTTAATTACTATTTTCTGAAATTTTTATAAAAAAATATATTATAGTGATTTGATTTATATAGAGTAAAAAAGTGATTAACACATATGATTATAAAAAAATATAAAATATTTTTTAGAGAAAAATGACAATCTAAATAAGGCCTTTAGTGTACCACAATCCTTAAACAATTATGTGTTTGTAAAGAACAAAAAAGGTCACACATCCATCCCACGAACTAAGGAGGCTTTTTAACAATTTTTCCTACATATGCATTGTTGGATAGAGTTGTTCTACGGGAACTGCAATGTCAGAGTTGAGACTTTCTCTCGTACGTATAACCTAATACCTTGCCATTTTCACAGCGGATGTGTGATAAACCAAAAATGGCGAAAAAAATAAATAAATAAGAAAGAAGCCTAAAAAAGAACCATAATAAGAAAAATAAAGCATGCATTACCCACTGAAAATGCTAGTTCTTGAAGGATCCATGAAGGTGGCAGGGGGACAGTTTGTATACCATATCCTTTATCAGCTTATCGTCCTAACCAGCATATATATACAGGTGGTTCAGGATTTTGTTTGTCAGGTAGAAGATTTGAAGCTGCCTAATCCCTTCATAATTGATTTATTATACTATTGGCATAAAATCAATGCCATTGCAAAATGCAATTCCAACTTCCCCACTGTTCATTTAAAAATGGATTAGGATTGTTCTTTGGTGCTTCTCTTCTCTTGTTTAAAGACACCAACAATCTTTGCTAGAGTACTTAAATATGTAGGGAGATGCTACTGTCTCGCGGTGGCTATTGCTTTATTGCTGTCTGGCTCCTTTCCAATTTCCAATCCCAAAAAATTTCTTTCATGGTTAATAACAGAAAGCTTTGCAGTGATTTTAGAGATGGCTTAGTTTTCCTATCAATCATGAAACAAGTGCTTATTTAGATAATTCCAACTTTAAATTCAGGATGTAATTGAATGCATTCCAAAAATTGTTTGTCGACCAAATATATAGGAGACTACACATGTTAATTTGAATTTGAAGATGACTAGATGATTCTGAAATTGGAGGAGGAAAAAATGAGTCAGAAGTATATAGTAATGTTGTTGAACTCGGATTGGAGTGTGAACCAGCCTAGTTACTGGTTCAAGAATCAACTAGTCAGATTGGTCAAACCTCTGTAAAAAACCCACTGACATGATAAGGACATAATATGTATTTAACTTAGGAATACTTTTATAACATGTAAATCATTTCCTCTCTCTTTATAAACATATTTTTAATTATCCATCCAAAATTATCCAACAAAATTAGTTTTCAAACAAAAATATTTATGTCTAATTCGGTATAGAATAATTAAATTCAATTCTAGCAATTTCTCTCTCCAAGTAATTAATTAAAAGAAACAAAAATATTGCAACTTACTTATAGAAAAAATATTCCAACTTCGATGTAAAAAAAAATCTCTTGATCAAATCTATAGAAATTCATCTCAATATTGCAACTTCCAAAGAATACTTTGTTGAAAAGAATTTTATAAGTGAAAGAGTTTGATAAAATTTTTTTTAAGAAAACAGCAATATCCATAAACAAATAGAAGACGCGATAAAAGTAAATAAAAGTAAAGAAACTTTCGTGTTTTAAAATGCCAAGTCAGGTAATAAACAAGTTATGCAATTTAGTTAGGACATTATTTTCATCTAGAGTTTTGTTTCCCAAAAAAAAAAAACCAAACTTTCAAGACATTAATGTTAGTATTTCAATACTCATTCATGGAATAAAAATTAACGTCAATATACTGCTAATTAATACTGGCAGCAATTAACGAGACTAATGAGTTGTAGTTAATCCAATAAATTAATTGAAGACATGCATTTAATTACGTGACAAAAGTTAAAAAGCAGAACTGTGAAGTTGTATAGGCTGGTTGGCATGCTCAAAAGTCAAAACCGGAGTCTAGTGGGTCCTACGGGGAGGGGGTTGGGACGGGTTCCATTTTGACTTGGCTAAAAACTGGGGTATAACGGGTCTGACGGGCATGGGTCGGTGTTCAACGTAGCGGTTTTATGCTACTAATTGGACTCGAAAAGGTTTGAGTTTCGGTCCGACCAATTCGAACAATCCGATCCATCCAAATTTGACGACATTTGTATACAGGATACTAGCTAGATGTTGAGCTAGAGCTATAGCTGAAAACATGGGGATCAAGGTACTAACTTTTGTTTTCTTATATCTTTACCATGACATTACCTCATGAGCTTTTCTGCCTTGTATCTTAAGAAAATCTTAAGAAAAGATAGGAACTATCCAATTCAAATTAATTCATATAATTCTTATTATATATTCTTCTTATATTAGTATAAATTTGTACTGGTGTAATCATGATCAAATTTATATCCAAATTATGCGAATTTCCATCTGTAGAAGCAGGATTTACCACTTCGGGAAGATTTGGCTTAGGAAGTAGTAGGCGAGGGCTGAAACGTGACCTGCAAAGACGAGCCGAGGAAACGTAGATCGGGGTCTGGTCCCCCGGGTCCATTCCGATGCCTAAGTCAGAGCCCTTTCCCAAAGTGGAAACTACTATAAAGTTGTAAAAAGTTGGTTACCTTTCTTTGCTGATGCAAGAGGTTATTTATAGTAAGTATGGAGTGGTACGGCTTGTCGGGGATAGTGACACGCATGTATGGGACCCCTACGAAGGGTTTAGATAAAAAGGGGGAAACTTATGATGGGACAAATATGAGGACACGCTTGTGACAAGATGTGCAAAGGTGTCTTTAGCTAGGTCCTGCAGGGTGGACGACGAGGATGGGGATCTCGACTCGACGATACACTCCTTAGAGCACTCGACTCCAATTGAGGTGTCTAACTAGCCACCTCAGCTATGAGGACATAGTAGCCGAGAAGGTGATGCGGGACTCGGCTCCCACACTTGCCCCCCAACCTTGGGAGAACTTCAATAAAGAAGAATTCTGCCGGGCTCCATCCAAGGCTGGGGGCCTAAGGCCTCAGCAATGATGGCTACTAGTAGCCTAAGTGTGGTAATCGAGGCGGCTCTGACACGGTAGCTGAAGAGGCGGGCTTACGTGGCAGGCCCTACAAGTAAGATGTGGTGACGTGGCAGGCAGTCGAAGAGGCGGGAATTAATTCCTTTTCGAAATTTGAAGCGGCAGGCTCCTCTGGAAATTCGCCTCCTTACTTCTGAGTATAAATAGGGGTGATCCTCCCATTTCTCCCCTTGCCACAACCTAGAGTGCCTTATCCCCACCTCTAATCAGGCTGAGCATCTTCCTGCCGAGGACTTTCAACTGCCGACCTTTGCCTTTGTTTCTGTGTGAAAAGTAAGTTCCTATTCCCTCTTAAGTGGACATGGAAAAGATAACCGAAGTGCACGACGAGCCCAAGGGAAGTCCTGAGGAGGTCGCTGAGGAGAGGACTACCGGAACCAACCAGTCTTCCGAGGCGGGAAGCTCCAGCTCTGGTTCGTCATCTGGAGACTCGGAAGATACAGAGATGGAAACTGGGGAAGAGGCCCCCAAGACCGAGACTGGAGACAAGGCTAATGCTGACGAGATGATCGTCATTGACGAGCCCACGGAGGGACTTGGTGAGGAACAAGAGCAGGCATCTGAGGATGTGGCCGCTTCGGAGGAATCTGAGGGCGACGACTATGTGTTGCGAGAATCCAGGGGGCCCGAGGACGAGGCCGAAGACTCGGGACCGGCAACGCCTGCCGACTTGGACGACTATGACTTTGGCTCAGTTCCGGACATCCGGCCCATATTGAGCGATGCGGGGATGAAGAAGGCCCTAACAGACTTCTACTGGCCCCGAGGCATACACCTACGGAGGCCTAGAAGGAGCCAAAGTGTGTGCCGACCTCCTGCTGGCCATATAGCCTTGTACTATGATCAAATCGAGGCGGGGCTACGTCTTTCTCTGATCGAGTTTTTGGAGGGCGTCCTCATCTTTTGAGGATTTCAGATTACCCAACTTGTCTCAAACTCTATCCGAATCCTGGTGGGCTTCCAGATTCTCTGTCAACACCTAAGTGTGGGGTCCTTGGTAACTCTCTTCAGAAAGTTCTACATGCTGAAAAGAGCAATTGAACCCGGATGGTATTACTTCGTGATGAGATTCAGCATCCGGGCCCTTGTGGTGGACACTCCGACATCTATCCACGATTGAAAAAATATGTTCTTCTTTGTGCTGGATTCCTTCTTTCCCCGAGGGTTTTGGTGGAGAACTGCTCGCCGAGACACCAGTCTCAACCCCACGGATTTCCTGGAGGAGGAATTTGTGATTGTGGACGACTTGGGGCTCGTCGTGTACAGCTACAACATTCCCGAGGCCCCTTTAGTGGATGTCGGACTCAGCCAGGCAGTTCTGATCTAGGAGGAAAAGAAGGCTTTTTTTATAGTCTTCACCTAAAGAAACATTGTAATTTCCTTTCCTGTTTACTTTGCTTTCTTTTCTCTTTCACTAACTAATGATGGCCTATCCATGCAATGAGTTCCATGTCCGACTTGGTAGCTGTGGGAGGAGGTGGAGTCAAGAAGAAGAAAAGAGCCGGGGAGGGCAGCTCTCGAGCATCCCCTCCCCCAAAAACTTCAAAGATTTCGACCTCGAGTACTCCGAGATTCGCTATCGTGAATCAGGAGGTCACTGTGGCGATCCCTGCAGTTCGGACCACCCGATCTGACTCCTCCGGGGCCATAGTCACTCGGCCTTCTCAGATGAGAATCGGGATTCCTTTTCCCGGGTATAGGAGAGGCAAAGGGTTGATGGTGCCTCCCTGAGGCACGTCACTGCCGACTCCTGCCTCGGTATGGGAGGGCTATCAAGTGCCTTCCTTAAAGACTACCCAAGACGCTACCTTGCACGCCCCCGACCACTTCTGCCCCGACTGGCAGGTCAGCTTAAATGACTAGGCGATGCACCCTAACACGGTCCGGAGCTGACCTTGGGGGCCGTACTATCTCGGGATCGGGAATTCTGTCGAAATCTCCCGCTCGAGAAGCTGGTCAAGAACTACTTGGCCAGCAAGGTTGCAATAAGTCAAGCTTCTCGTCTTGTTATGTCCATTTCTTGTTAGTATAAAACTTAACTAGCTTTTGTTTCAATCCGACGCCTTTGTGGCTCACCTGATCGATCAGTATACGGCCTAATACCGAGAAGGCCAATGATTGGTGAAGGAGAAGAGGCAGGCAGAAGACCAGGCGGCAAAGGCAGAGAAGGCCCGAAAGGTGGCCGAATAGGAGGCCAAGGATTTGGCCATCAAGATTGAATCACTGGAGATGGCCTTTGCCCAGAAGAGGCTCCAGAAAGGTGGCCTTCGCCCGGATGACTGCCTTGGGCGAGTACCGGGACTCCAAGAAGTTTGGGGACACTATCATACAGTTGTCCCGCCCGAACTACAGGTTTGGGTACACCACCGGCCTCCAAAAAGCCAAGGCCCTCCATCTCGAGTTGGAAGAAGAGCTGAACCTCGAGGAGGACGAAACTTATGATTCTGATATCGGGGAGCTCAACAAGATTTGCCTCCAAGGATTCAAGACTGGGGATGACCTTATCGCCCTGACCGAGGCCTTCTACGCTAGCAGGAGAGTGGAGAACGAGGCAGCAAAGGCCGAGGAGAGGGTGGTTGTCGAGTAGGCTGCTAAGGAGGTTGCTGATGCAGAGGAGGGCGGCGGGGCCGAGACCCAGACAACTGCCAGGCAGGCCACCACTCGAGAGAGAAGCTAGGAAACCCAAACCGAGGTGCAAACCATTGAAGACTAATCTAGTCGGTTAGGATTTCTCGGCCTCTGGGCCTTGTAAAATTTTAAATTTCAAATCATTCTGACTTGTCCGAACTTGTGCTCCCGAGAGCTACATTTTCCTATATTCATTTAGATTTTTGATTTTGTAATTCAATTGCCAAGTTTTTCTTTTCCGAACTGTTTTCTTTACATGTTCTCGCTTGCTTCATAGCTCTCTAGTTTTATTTAGTAATGGCTAGCGTATAGTCGAGGGTACACAAAGCGCAACTTCTTCGGCCACAGTTATGGCCTCGTTACCCGAGCTTTCTTGCAAAAAACAACTTTTTTGAAGAAAACTACTAAGTATAAAACGGCCGAAGATAAGAAATTTGCATGGATAAGGAAAAAATGAAACCATAACTGAGTAATAGAATTGTATTTTGAGTAGCTTGCTAATGAAAACCGAGCAGCGTACTCTAACAATTGCAATTATATCTGAGTATGATTACACATGAAATCTTTTGAGATTTGAAAAGTGCCAAGTACGGGGGAGCAGAGAGCCATCTCGGTAGGCCAACTTGCAGTATCCACTCAGATTAGCCTCCATCACTTGGTATGGTCGTTCCTACTTAGCGTCTAGCTTTCCTTGCCCGAGAGCACGGCTGATCGAGTTCTTCCTGAGGACAAGGTCTCCAGGGTGGAACACGACTTGCCGAATCCTTGCATTGTAGTAGCAAGACAAGGTATTCTTATAGTTTGTCGAGCGGACTGCCGCAATCTCTCTTCTCTCCTCCAAAAGGTCCAAGTCTGCTCATCTCTCTTTGGAATTCGGGTTTCGGAGAAGGACTGTAACCGAGGGCTCGGAATGAGGACCTCAGTGCACTAGGCCTCAGATCCATAGGTGAGGGAGAATGGGATCTCCTGGGTCGCCGTCCGAGAAGTGGTTTGGTAAACCCAGAGCACGCTTGGTAGCTCCTCGACCCAGGATGTGTGGAGGGACTCAAGCGCGCCTTCAAACTGTGGAGGAGAATTCAGTTGAGGTTTTCTGCCTGCTCATTTGCAGGAGATGCTCCACCGAGATGAAGTGTTGCTTAATTCCCAAAGTTTGGCACCACCCCTTGAAGGGGTTTTCGACAAATTATTTGCCATTGTCGGAAATGACCACTCGGGAAATTCTAAAATGGCAGACTACAAAAAAATTTCTGCACAGCCTGACCCGTGATATTGGTTAGGGGCTCGACTTCCACCCATTTTGAAAAATAATCGATGGCTACAATGACCCAAAGAAATCCCCCGGGAGCTCTCGGAAAGGGGCCCAGGAGGTCAGTCCCCATTGTTCAAACGGCCAGGGAGAGATAATCGGCACCAAATCTACGGTCGGGAGGTGCCTCTCGGGAGTATGGACTTGGCAAGACGGGTAGCTTTGAGCTAAAGCTTGTGAGTCATACTGCATGGTCGGCCAGTAGTACCCAGTGCAGAGCCTTCTTGGATATGGTCCGAGGGCCGATGTGGGATCCGCAAAGGCCCTCGTGAGTCTCGTGAAGAACGCGCTGTCCCTTTTGGGGGTTATGCACTTAAGCCAAGGGTCTAAATAAGAACGTCCAATATAGGCTGCCTTATAAAAGAGTGTACTGAGCTGCCTTTAATTGGATGCACCAAGCCGCAACTCTATCCGTAGATAGCTCCCCTCGGGCTAGATAGACTTCATATGGGTTCATCCGATTGGGGGACTCGGAAATAGGGAGAACCACGTCATCCTCTAGGCTCGGGCGATGGAGGTTTTTAACAGTGACCGTCCCCGAAACAGGAGTGTACGAGGTGGAGACCAATGTAAAGAGGGTGTCGGCTCGCTTATTTCTCGACCTCGATATGCGCTGGATCTCAAAAGTGCCGAAGTCCTCTATAAGCAACATCACCCGAGTTAGGTACTTCTTCATCCTGTTCTCTTTGGTTTCGTATTCGCCGAGTACTTGTTTCACCACGAGTTCCGAGTCACCGTACACTCTGATGCTTTGAGCTCCGAACTTTTTGGCTAGTGTAAACCCGTAATGAGAGTCTCATACTCGGCTTCATTATTGGAGGCCGGAAGTTGAACCTGAGGGCGTAGCTGCACTTGAAACTCTCGGGGCTAATAAGGAGGAGACCAGCTTTGCTTCCCTCTTGGTTAGAGGATCCATCCACATATAGGTCCTTAGGGGCCGAGGTACCTGTGCAAGGGGGCGGTTCTTTCCCGCAGTTAGCTCTGAGAGAAGTCGGCCAATGCTTGACCTTTTATGGCTGTTTGAGGCCTGTATTCTATGTCGAATTCCCCGAACTCTACAGCCCATTTCGTCAATCCGTCCGATGCCTCGAGTCGAGTCATGATTTGTCGAAGGTGTTGGTTGGTTAGCATGCAGATAGGGTGTGACTGAAAATAGGCCTTCAGCCTCCGAGCTACGTGTACCAGGCTCAGCACCAGTTTTTCCATACGGGTGTACCTCTGCTCAGGGCCATGGAGAGCTCGACTCACATAGGATACCGATCTCTGAATCCTAGACTTGTCTTTGACCAAGACCGCGCTTACGGCTTCCGTTGTCATCGACAAGTAGAGGAACAGAGTCTCTCCCGAGGTGGGAGAGACTAAGGTCGGCAAAGTTAGGAGGCACTCCTTCAAATCTTCAAAGGCTTTCTGGTACTCCTCGATCCAGGAAAATTGGTCGGCTTTCTTCAACGCCTTGAAGAAAGGCATACCTGGTCCGCCGACTTAGACAGGAACCTATGCAGGGCTGCCAGTCTTCCAGCTAACCTCTGCAAGTCCCTAAGGGTTCTAGGAGGAGCTATATCTCGGATGACTTGAACCTTGTCTGGGTTTTCTTGGATTCCTCCCTCCGAGATCATAAAACCTAAAAATTTTCTAGAAGAGACCCCAAAAGTACACTTTTGGGTTCAGCCTCATCTTACTACTCCGGAGGACACCGAAGATCTCAGTAAGATCATTCATGAGGTGGTCTTGTTTCTTACTCTTGACGAGGAGATCATCAACATAGGTCTTCATGTTTTTCCGATCGCTTAAAGACCTTATTAACGAGCCTTTGATAAGTTGCATTCGCGTTTTTCAACCCAAAAGGCATGGTGACGTAGCAGAATACCCCTTGGTCGGTAATGAAGGCCATCTTCTATTGATTGTCCTCGTCCATCCGATCTAGTGGTACCTCTTGAATGCGTCAAAAAAATAGAATATCTCGTTGCCTGCCGTGGAGTCCACCAGAGCGTCGATTCTCGACAAGGGATAGCAATTCTTCGGGCATGCTTTGTTGAGATCGGTGAAGCCGATGCACATCCTCCATGCTCCCGTGTCTTTCTTGACCATGATAGGATTGGCCAACCAGGTCGGGTAGAAGACTTTCTTGATGATGCGGGTAGCCAACAGTTCCTCCACTTCGGCCTTGATGGCCTCGACTCGATCGGAGCCGAAGTGCCTCTTCTTCTGTTGAACGGGACAGATTTTGGGGTCTACATTCAGCTTGTGAACAGTGAGTTCGGTTGGGATACCGGGCATGTCGTCGGTGGACCAGGCAAAGACGTCCCGATACTCTCACAGTAAGGCCGTCAGCTGCTCGAGGACCTGAGGTCCTAAATGGCTACCAACCCTTACTGTCCTCTCCAGTCGGGTTAGGTCTACGGACAGATAGGTGATGAAGTCCCCAATCTCTAGGTGGGGTTGCTCCCGGAAAGTCTCGGGATTTAATGACTCTATGGCCAGCACTGGAGTCGAGACTTGAGTGCCCGAGGCTCCTCACAATGTAGCGAGGTAGTATTCTCGAGTGGCTTCCATATCGCCAAGGACCTCGGCGATCCCATTTGGGGTCTGGAACTTAAAACTCAGGTGGTAGGGTGAAATAATGGCTCGGAGAGCATTGAGGGTGGGTCGAACTAGTATCATTTTGTAGGTCGGCGATGCCTTCACCACGGCAAAATTGACGGGAATGGTCCGGACCTGTGGGGAAGGGTCTATGGTCACTGGGAGAGTTATCATTCCCTCCGGATAGATTACTTGCCCCCCAAATCCCACAAGGGGTGTTCGGACGGGGGTCAGCCTATCATTGATGAGACCTATTTGGTCGAATGCCCGGTAGTAGAGTATATCTGTTGAGTTTCCCTAGTCAATGTAGACTTTTTTTACCAGATAATTGTTCGTGACCACCTGAGTGACGATGGTCTCATGGTTGTTAGAGGCCGAGGGGACAGGATCCGAGGGCCCGTAGGGGATAGTTTCAGTGAGTCGAGCTTCTACACCGAGATCTCTAGTTGCAGCTTGCCGGAAGCTCCTCTTCCTGGACCTTTGGCTGTCTCCAGCAGTGGGCCCCCCAACGATGGTGTTCATCACTCCAGTTAGGGTCCAGGTCCCAATCCCTGATGGTCGGGAGGAGGAGGGGGGGCCTATCATCACCGGGAGGCCCCTCGTATTGCTGACGGTCCTATCACCTATCATTGAGACTATCTTCCTGCCGGCCAGAGGGTCGGGTATCCTTGACAAAACGGCGGAGATAGCCTCTCTTTATTAATTCCTCAATTTCTTTTTTAAGTTCATTGCAGTCATCGGTATCGTGGCTGATGTCCTTGTAGTAGGCACAATAGAGGCTAGGATTCCTCTTCTCTCTCTTGCCAACCATGGGCAGGGGCGGTCGAGCTATATTCTACTGTTCCATCACTGCTAGAATCTGTGACTGAGCCGCGTTAAGCGGGGTAAAATGCTGGTCGGGCAAGGCTGGTCTATCCTTACTTATTCGGTCGAAGACATTGGCTTGCTCACCCTTTTGGCCAGAAGGGGTTGAGGGAACATGGCGGGGGTTTTGACCTGCCCGACGCCTATCCCTAGGGGGAGGGGCTATCTGACCCTTTTTCTTGAGATGGTCAGAATCTTCGCTCTATATGTACTTATCCGTTCCCTTCCATAGCTCATTTAGGGTTGATGGGTAGTCCCTGTATAGGTCTTTATTAAAATCCCCAGGCTGGAACCCGTGGCTGAAGGCCGCCAAGGTGACTTGTTCCTCGGGATTCGATATCTGTACGGATTCTTCCGAGAAGCAGGTCATATATGACCGGAGAGTCTCGTCTGGTTTTTGCCTGACATTCATGAGATATGCCAAGGTCTTAGTGATCGGCCGAGACGAGACGAAGCGGTGGACAAAAAGGTCCACTAGTTGTTCGAGAGAAGAGACGCTATCGGGCCCTAGTAATCCCCGTATTTAGACCCTTGGGCCGAGGTTTCGGGATTCTCACGACAAAGAAACGGGTTTTTGTACGGAGCCCCTAATACCGAGGAGACAAAGCGGTCATGGGACCTTGGTTATTCATACTTCTTCCTCGGGCGGGCTCCCTCGGACTCGTCTTCGAATGAATGTCTCCTAGAGCGATCTTGGGAGGGCTTAGCCTTATCCTTCCCCCTCATCTGCCGAGCTATCTCTTCGAATAGGTCTGGGTTCGCCGCGACGAACTCGACGATTTTAGAGACCGCCTCAGCATCGGGGCATGAGGGCTCCTCAGGAATGATCGGCTGAGGCCTCCTACACTCAGCGGGTTCATCTTGGTCCATATGCTGGTTTGTCCTATGAGATCTTGATCTAGTCATAAATGGGAAGCAGTGCACTGAATTTGTTGTTCACGTTTCCCACAGACGGCACCAATTGTAGAAGTTGGATTTACCATTTCGGGAAGATTTGGCCGAGGAAGTAGTCGACGAGGGCTGAAAAGACGGGCCAAGGAAACGTAGATCGGGGTCTAGTACCCCGGGTCCACTCCGATGCCGAAGTCAGAGCCCTTTTCCAAAGTGAAAGCTATTATAAAACTGTAAAAAGCTGGTTAACTTTCTTTGCTGATGCAAGAGGTTATTTATAGTAAGTGTGGAATGGTACGACTTGTCGGGGATGGTGACACGTGTGTATGGGACCTAGGAAGGGTTCAGATAAAAATGGGAAAACTCATGATGGGACATGTATGAGGAGACGCTTGTGACAGGATGTGCAAAGGTGCCTTTAGCTAGGTCCTGCAGGGTGAACAACGGATTAGCACCGGTCGGCACCAAGTATAGGGACCTCGGCCCGACGATACACTCCTCAGAGCACTCGGCTCCAATTGAAGTGTCTAACTAGCCACCTCGGCTATGAGGACATGGTAGTGAGAAGGTGATGCGGGACTCGGCTCCCACAACATCAAAAGCAGTAAGAATGAAATCAATCGATTTGATTTGAGTTGGAGAGAACTTAATTTCTAAGGTCTGTTTTCCTTAAATGAAGTGTGGGCATCGACCTACCTCTTATATCTTGTATCTCGAGACACAGAATATAAAAACTCTTACAATGTTATCAATAACAGTTTTTTTTCTTCTTTTAGTAGATTGATGAGATCTAGTGGTGGCTACAGTTTAGAATTGAATTGGAACTGAATCGACTGTTTATTGAACTAAAGCCGGAATCAGACTTTAGAAACTAGAAGTGAAACCATAATCGTGAATAAAGGTTCAGATTTAGATTCATAAAAAACTTGAATTGCAACCGAAACTGGTGGTTTGAGATCTGCTTAAACCATCTAAAAATGTACTTATCTCTTGAGTGGTTGGGTCTTTTTGACTCAATTTAAAGTTCAATTTTAATAGTTAGCACTCAACATCAATAGTTTCAGTTTTAGTCCACTAAACCTATTATCCCAACTCATTAGTAAATATAACAATAACAGTTTTAGATCTAAATTCAATCTAGTCAAAATATTAAAGTGAAATTAATCAATGTATTAAACTAACACTTAATGATACTTTGAGTTTTACTAGCCATTATGACAAATTCACAAAAATTTATTTTTTTAAAGGATCAAGAAAATAATCATTGCCAAATCAAAAAATATTTGCTAAATCAAGAATATATGTATTATTTTCTTTGCCAAATGATAATACATTAAAATTCATATTTTTTCTACATTCATTGTCATATTTTCTTTAAATTAATTTTGTAATAATAAGTATTTTAACATAACTAGAAGAACCAAATCCGAAATCGGAATCGAAAGAAATTAAAATTGTAATCAGATCAGAACCAAAGGATCAAAAACTGTAACGGTAATCATAATCGTCCCTATAAGAGTCGATTCAAGTTTTACCTTTCAAAAGAATTGAAATTGTCAGTTTTTAATCGTAGCCGTGTCTAATGAGAACTAAATTTATTTAGAAACAAGGCAATCCTTGGACTTCCATCTCAAAAAAACCAATAAGTAATGAGTGTCGTGGCCTAAGATTTTATATATATATATATATATATATAAGTGGAAATCTTTAAAATATTAATGTGGGATATTCTAATACTCTCTTTGAAACGTGACTTGGCAAATGGGTTTAAAGAAACTAAGTCAAGGGTGAAATTTTTAAACGAGAAAACATACAAACCCAAACGGGATAGTAAACCCACTACAAACGGAAAATTTAAGATTCAATTTTGATACCATGATAAAGAACTTGAACGTGCATTTTAAAACTAATTAGCAATAAATAGAGTGGTCCAAAATCTTATATATATAATTAAAAATATTTGAAATATCAATGTTGGATATTCTAACATTACAAATTTGAACTTCGCTCGCATTAGGGCTTGATTTAGCTTTCATCTTTCTACATCATGAGACTGCAACCGTTCCGCCAATTCTTGAAGTATCTGACTATTCAGTGATTTTTTCAAGTTCTTTCTTTCTGTCTTTCTTTTTTTTTTTTTTTGAAATCTTAAAAACAAAAAACTTTGTTTAACTGATTAGTATATAGCAGCATTCATTAGTAGTTCAAGGAAATCTCCACGGGGGAATTAATTTGTCTTCATTACTTCTCTCCTGAAAGTTGACAATATGATGAATCATTGTCCGAAAAACTTAAAAAAAAAAACAGATAGTACGACCAAAATATTGCTAGACATTCCCCTTCCACGAGTTTCAAAAGTATCCAATAAAAACAGAAAAAGGAAATTAAAAAAAAGAAGCTAGGAGGTTATTACCCAATTACACTTTTTTTTTTGTTTTTGGGTCAAAGCTTATTACCCAGTTACATGATCCTACTATTTTTGCAAACACCATTGTCGTTAGCCAATGTTCTCCACTACTTAACACAAGAGAACAACAATAAATTTAACCACTATCTCCACATTATTAAAGTAAATCATTTCTCAGAAAAAATATTCTAAACATCAAAGTCCCCCACTCCACTATAGAATAAAAAACTAAAATTTTTTAAAAGAAAGATGAAAACAAAATATTTTTAACATCATGAGATCAAGATTTTTTTGCCCTCTAGATCATTAGGTCAAGACTGCTTGCCTTTCAATTAAACGACGACTGCAAGAGTCTCCCCTTAGCAAGGCAATTGAAGGAAAGAGATAGCGAATGTTGATTATTCAATGCTGCCTTTTTGTTTTAATACTGTTGTGGGTGAGAAGTTCGACCCGCAGGTGTGCAACTAGCCAAGGAAAGCTTTTAAAAAAATGGAAGGTGAGAAAGGGGCACTACTCAATCGTATTTTCTTGTAGCATTTGTTTATGAACATGTCGCAGAAATCTGGGAATCCTTGTCCCATATGGGAGATCTCATCGTATCAAATCAACCCTAACAAACGTATTCCTGGTTTGGGAAGCTCATCATATCAAACAGCATATCACCCCAAGAGAGCACTTGTCTGAACATGGATGACTATACTGCTAATTTGATTCCTTTCTATGAAGATGATTCGCTCCTTTTTCCAAACATTCTTCCCTATCTAGACCCCACAATCTGTCATCAAGATCTGGAAATCCAGGCTGCATCAGTTGCTGTGCATCAAAAAAATACTGACGAGACCAACATCAATAACAATATCAATACAGTGGGGAAGAGGCAGCGAAAGCCATCATCAGCTATTCGAGCTGATAATCATGATGGTGGGAAGAACCCTGATGACAGCAAGCAGAAAAGAGCCCTTCATAGAGATATAGAGCGACAAAGGAGGCAAGAAATGGCTAGTCTCTACGCTTCTCTCAGAAATCTACTGCCTCTTAAATGTATTAAGGTGATGAAGCTGTACCAGCTAATTATATTAATCAGTGAATATTACTTTCTGGGCATCTTCTCTTGTGATTATACTTAACATTTTTAGTGTCGTTCTTCTTTTTTGTCCAACAAAATATACTGTTGGCTCATATATTTATTTATTTATTTGGCTAGCTAGTCTTGTAGTACTATCAGAATTCAAGATTTACTTATTTCCTTTTTGTCTGTTTCTCAGGGAAAGCGTTCAATATCAGATCATGTTCTTGAGGCTGTGAACTATATAAAACAAATGGAAAAGAATACCAGGGAATTGGAGGTGAAGAGAAATAAGCTCAGATACTTAATGGGTGAATTGAGCAATCTGGACGTTAAAAATGTTGAGGAAACAATCTCTTCATATATTAAGTTCACAGTCAAGCCATGCTCTGGCTGTGGGATTGAAATTCTGATGGAGAATTACTCGGCAAATAATTGGTTTCCTCTTTCAAGGATACTGGATGTGTTACTTGATGAAGGTCTTAATGTTATTAGCTGTGTCTGCACCAAAGTCAATGCAAAATTTCTTTACACAATCCAAACTGAGGTACAATTACGATGAATTCGTCAAATGACTTTCACGGCAATAACCGGTTGGGTGCCTTGTGATTCACATGGTTTGTGGCATGTTCTTGCAGGCCAGTTGTATGACAGATGTTGATCTAATCTGTCTGCAAAAAAGGCTGACAGAAAAAGTCATGGGCTGGAAAAACTTCAAGTCCGAGAACAATACCATAACTGGGATTCGTTTCATATGAACAGCAGACATATAAAAGGTTTCCAGCTATACTGGTTCTAAAAGTTGTTGTTTGTGAGTCGATGATATTGCTTCCTGCATTCTTCTGTTCTTATCAAAATTTGACAATATGACATAAACGAAGAAATTCTAGCAGCTTAATGTGAATTAGTTGATCTAGAGATATATAGTATGTTGACTTATCAGAGTTACACATGCACATTTTAGGCTACAAGGTTTCCTAATCATAGTTGATCCGAATTAGCAGAAGATAATAACGAAACTCGGTTCTAGTTGAATATACAGGTTGAAATATAGACATTGAATAAGGTACAACTTTCTACATTACCAATATTCTCGAATGCACCGTCAATGAAGTTCAATGGATTTATCTTCTGCTGCTTATATATTTGATGATAATTCATCGTTGCATACCTTAGTATCCATATGTATACGAGGGAAGACAATTATACGCTGTCATTGTAGTCCTCTATATAGTATATGCCGGTGCAATGTCGTGGAAAATTTGGGTTGTCAAACAAGATAGACTTGCATGAAAGACTGACTATCAAGTATAATTTGGATGAGTTTGAAAAATTACTTCTATTCCAAATTGATGCTTAGTGATTTCCAAACTCTATGAGTTGTATGCTGGAACTTGTTGTGTATAACTATTGCTCTACTTTCAATTAAGCATGTCAATGGATTGGGTCGTACTCAAATACAACTCAGACCTAATATACTTGGGTGTGGTTTGGGTTTAATTTTTCAAATCTAGACCTTATCCAAATCCAAACTCGGTAAGAGAGTTATGGGTTTGGATAAAGTTTGATTTTTTCTAATCAATGTCCAAGGTCAAATTCAAACGAAATCCTAATAAGACTCATATATAAGTAATATGTGTGTGTGTGCGTGTTAGTAAATTTATAAAATGATCTAATATTCTATTGGTAATAGATCGAATAAAATAAAATTTCATGATTGTTAGATTAAAGACATGCGCTTAACCTAAGAAAACACCACCTAATCCCGCTTTTCTATTGCATTCAATTTCTTGAGTGTTAATTTTATTATTTAAACAAAAATCAGGTGTTATTTATGTTATTTTTAAATTCTATGCATTTTGAAATTTTTTTACTTAGAATTTTCACTATATGTTTAGAAAAATATCCACGAATACCGATTGCATACTTAAATTTAGGAGAGTCCGGGTTTGGATTTACTTTTAGGATTTGACTCGGGATCTAACTAAATTTAATGAGACTAGATTTGAATCAAAAGAATTCAACCCAAATCCTACCTACTGACATGCTTACTTTCAATGCTCCGTGGAGGAGCAAAAGAAGTATTGGGTCGTACCTTTCTATAAAATTAGAGGCTACTTGTAGGAGCATGCATATGGACATAGTTGTCTTAGAATTTTAGAAAATCCTACCACTTGATAAGTGAGATTTGAAAATGTCATGCTATACCATGCTACTTCCCATGCATAATTTAGCTTAAGTACCCAATATTTCAAGGATCTAAACGAGTATTATTAGCAGAATGACATAAAGAAAATAAATTGTGGGAAAGAGTACGAGATAGAGATAAAAAATAAGCAAAAAACTAAGAATCTCTGATGCAATGAATACTAAAAGTTAATAAGGAGGTAGTGCGGAGACAAAGACAAGCTAACCCAAAAAAGAAAAGAAAAGAAAAGAAAATCTATATGAGTGTCCGTTGTATTCATATAATGATAGTATTACATTTATATAGCTATAATACAATCACTCAGCTATTATTCATCGATTATATAAGCCTAGATTTGCACTACTAGTAGTAGTTATACTATGCTCATTCTGAAATCGGACTATGTGAAATTAATAATCAAAATTATCGAGTGTTTAAAAGCTGATATTATGCATGCTCGTCTTGTGAAAGTGATAAATGATAATTTTTTTTTTTTGTCAACTGATGATCAATTGAGTTGAACACATTCTGCATCTTGGCACGTTGCCCACATCATTGACTTGCTCGAGTAGCATGCTATTGTTGTTCTTTCCATTTTTGCATGCTATTTTTGTTCTCAATTCGATCATGTAGTTTATCATATTTGAAAGTGTTCATTGAGTTGTCTTCCCAAAGAACCGTTAATTTGTGAATGTATGTTAATATCTGTACCATTTGTGCCCACCATCGGATTGGGACCTGTGTTTACATCAGTAGTGTGCCATCATCAGTTGAGCAAGTAAGGGTTATATTAAACGTCATTAAACATGCTAATCGCAATCCATTACTTAGGTAGTGTAGCATCGAATTGCATCACCACCTACAACCAGTTCTGCATCCATTAGTGTATAGATTCATGCTCTTTCTCCATGTTTGGATGTATAAATCGACAACTTAATTTCACGTAAATACTTGGACATCATGTCAAACCATGAACGTTATATTTGAAGACCCAAATGTACAAGAATGACGTGAAATAGAGGATTGACCTAACATAGTGCTTGTAGTTTCCGAATAGCTATAGGTGATTGAAAAACTAGTAAAATTGAACTGGAATTTAGTTTCAGCTGCAATTCAATGTAACTGCCCTCGAAGTCTTTTCCATAAATGTAGAGATGCTCTTAAGTTAGACAACACTAGTTTCTTGATTTTAATTTTCTAATTAAGTGCCTGAATGCATGAGTTAAACAGTCTATTGCCAATGAAATCATGCTAGGCTATGGAGTTGGGATGTGACATTTGTTGGTTAGTTAGTTATAACGTTGTTGCATTAGAATCGATTTTTATTGACCTTACTATTTTGGATTAATTATAATCTTGAAAAAAAAGTAGTATGATGTAGATGAGACGTGTATGATGGAGTTTAGGGAAGTATAACCTATCATTTTAGGATGCTCATCTATTCGTATAGTCTCTTTGGGAAAGTATAAATAGTATTTGTAAGTTTAAAGAAAATGATGGTTTGAAAACCTGCAAAAGTAGCCTCAATCAAATCAGAAAAAATAGAGTATTAGACTGGTCTTTATTAACTAGGGCAAGATAGGGTAGGTACCCACAAAAAGCAAATTTGGTCTTAGGCTAGTAATTTGAGAACTCAGTCTATTTGGCGACTCACAAATATAACTGTATCATGCCATTTTTAGTGATGTTTTTGTTATTTTGTGGAGTGAATTGCTTTCGTAATTAATTACTGGTCGTTTATCAGGCACTTTCTAAATTTGAGACAAAAACCTAGACGGCCCCGAATCCCCTAGTCCAATTGAAAGCCGATTAATTAAGGGGATGTCTATTATATTGGTTTTCGGGCCCTATCAGCAATATTTGAGCCTCGTTTCGGAATAAAATATTTATAAATTTGAGCTTTATTTGTTTGTTTGACCAAATATTTAAATGCTAATCAAATTTAATTCTACCTCAAGAATATCCGAATTCAATTCAAGTCCAAACTATTTGTTGAATATCAGATTCAGTTAAGACTTAAGCCCAACATCCGGCTATGCAGTAAATGGAACTACTAGAACTATCGTACAGCCCAAAACCTTGATGTTGATTAGGTTCACTGATTTGCACCATTACAATTTGCTACTAGCTTACCATACTATATATGCAACATCGTGAAAAACAGCATATATCATGCCCTTTATATAGAAACAAAAACTGCATAAAAAATGGCATAGATTGTCAAAGAACTATTGAAGAAGAAAAACATGGCGAGTTGGTAGCAAAGGTATGTCATAAGTCTGCTAATCTTAACAGCCTCCTGTTTTTATGATACCAAAAGCTTGAAATTTCTCCAGCTTTTCGGGCCCCTTATGAATTCTTTTTGGCTTTTATTAGTTCCTCATAGGATCAGTATCAACTATAGGGAGACAAATAGGTCGCCTGGTGGACTTTTTGTTCAATCTACCAATGTACATATTCCAGTGTGCCCTTCAGATTGTGCTTTACTAAGCAATGGGAATTGAATGACTCAAACCCTTCTAATGGAGGTCGATGCCTTGTACAAGAAGGTAAAACAAAGGAGGGATTGGAGGCAAATCTCCAGACCACTCCAATGATTAAGTCGGAGATTGCTTTTGAAGAGATAAAATAGCAAGTAATGCTAGAGAATAAGTGGCTGGGGTTGATATTCTGGAATGCGATATCCATACAAATGTAATGAGCTGGTAGATGCTTATTGGATTTTGCATGATTTTGCCGAGTGACTCTTGTAATATGTGACAGGATATCATTAGATATTATATTTATGTATCATCACCGTCTTTTAATTTTAGAAGTCACTGAAAATTTTGAGCAATTCTAAATTGATAATGAATACCCTCTCCCTGAATCTATGATTTTAGCAGGTAACTAAACTACAAACTAGAGTATGGTACTGGTTTAGTACCCTACTACAGGTAATGTAGTACTTGATATAGCTGCTCATGTCAAGGATTTTGTTTGGCAAAGCTATGAAACATTTTTCTACTAGTATTTTGAATCCTTAACAGAAAGCTTTGCGAAATTATAAAAATAATTAACTTGCAAATCAATATTAAATTTCGGACACTAATAAAGATTCAAGAATATAGATAGTTACAAGAACTACTTTGATGAAATTAAAGGGAAAAAGCCAATACTAGCATTAACAATTTGACATGAATAAGTTCTAAATATTAATTATTAGATAGTAAACACAATGAAGTCCTTAGATTGCATTTTAAACAATTGAAATGTATGCTTGTATCGCAAATTCAAATCACAGAAAAAATGTTGTTCATTCCTAAAATACTTGGAGACAATGTCAAATAGTAAGCTCATTTTCTTTATTGCTACAATTCAAAGTAACCCTTTTAGTTTCAAAAATCAAATGACAGCATGCTACCAAAGATGTAAAAATAGGCCTCTAATTATTCACGAGTTTATGATCTAGTTTTGGCCAGGCACAATATTGGTATGCAATCACGAAAATTGACCTCCTGAATTTCTGCTAGTCCATCGTAATTGTACCTCAGTTTGGGTTGTGTAAATAAATTCCTCATTGACTTTGGCGCAGACCCAGCTGCCAGCAGCAGGACCTTCATCAAGCAGCACTTTGTTTACAGTATCTGCCAAGTAATTCTTCATCAGAATCTCAATTCCACTACACCAGCATAGCTTGACTGCAAACGTAATAAGACAGTTTGTTTCCTTAACATCATTGATGTTAAGTTTCTCATCTTATCCCTTTACCTATATATTTAACCGCTATCAAACGCTACCACTGCAAAATGGAAAAAAAGTATCAAAAATCCTTGTCGTACTACTAAATTAGACAAAAAAAAAAGTTAGAAGATTTACGATTGTGTTTTGTTGGACAAAAAGAGAAAGGAATATATGTATAAGGGTTGTAAAAGGCAATAAAAAATAAAAATGCTAAAGTTTAATCTCGCAAGCAAACGCAAAGAAATTAACCAAGATCGAACTTTAGATGCCGATGATGTATATTTGGATTATGCATAAAAGGTGAGAATTCACCAAGTAGTTTGTTAATTAGCCAGTATCATCACCTCTATACATTCAAAAGGAAGTAGATTTCTGAGAGAAAGCATGGACATTAGCCATTTCTAGCCTCCTTCGACGCTCAAATGTCTTTATGAAAAGCTCTTTTCTGATGATGATGATGATAAGTATGATAGTAGGAAAAGGCAGCAAAAGCCATCATCAGCTATTAGAGCTTCATCTCCATTATATATTCAAGAGGCAGCAGAATCCTGCATAAATATTATCCATTTCGTGTCTCTTTTTGACACTCAATATCTCTATGAAAGGCTCTTTTCTGCTTGCTGTCATCAGGGTTCTTCCTTCCATCATGATTATCAGCTCGAACAGCTGATGATGGCTTTGGCTGACCTTTCCCGGCCGTGTTGATGCTGTTAATGATGATGATCCCCCAAGTTTTATGTTCATGAGAAGCAAGTGAAGCAGCATACTGATTTCCCCTGATCTTGATGATGGACTGTGAGGTCTAGGTAAGGATGAATGATTGGGGTCACCAAAAGCGGTGGATCATCTCGTTCCAAAGGTATCCAAGTATTGGTAAAGTCATCCATGGTCGTACAACAGCTTTCTTAGGATTATACCTTGCGGTATGATGAAGTTGGCAAAGTAGATAAACGTTTGTTAGGGAAATTGATACAACGCGATCTCCTGAATGGGCCGGTCATTCCCAGATTCCTGCAATATGTTCATAAACAAATAAAAATTGGGGTTGAGTACTGTCACTCTTTCACCTGCCATTTCTAAAGTGAAGCTTGATTGGTTACTTTTTACTAGTGCAGAAGGAAAACCCACAACTAAGTTCACACTTGCACATTGGGGGGTCCAACTTCTCATATACAATAATCATATTAAAACAAAATGCAGTATTAAACTATTAATACTGGACAATTCAACTGGTGAACAAAAAAGGACCATCAACTGAACTGCTAGTTGAACCGTGAACTTAATATTTTTATTATTTTTATAATTAAAAATATATTTTTATATTATATAATAAAGCTAATGTGCAATTCACTATTAAACCCTCCAACTAAACTGATGACTCAATGAACCGGCCATCTCTCCATATTGAGTTTCAGATCAAGTTTAATAACTATACTTGCGTCCCTTGTGGGGTCCCATGTGACTTAACTCCAAGTGAATTGGGTCCATATCTTCCAATATCATTTACTTTATTTTTATGTTTGAATAGTAAAACTTCCTAATGCAGCACACCAATTATGAATGATTAGGCAGCCCCATATCTTTAGTCTGACAAGCAAAATCTGGAACCCATTAGTTTATGCCGGTTAAGACGAGTGAGCTGTATAGATACTGCAGAACAGATTGTTCGTGTCCTTTTTTTTGGGTAATAAAGGAGGTATAACTTTTTTTTTTTTTTTTGAGCAGAGGTACAGCTAGGTTGTTCGATTATGTCTTTAAACAAGAGTAGTACGAGAAAACAATCCTACTCCATTTTTAAAGAAAAGTGGGGAAGTTAGAATCGCATTTTGCGTTGGCATTGATTTTATGCCAGTAGTATAATACTTCAATTATGAAGATCAGGCAGCCCCTTATCTTCTGCCTGACAAGCAAAATCTGGATGCTGGAACCCATTATTTATGCTGGTTTAGGAGGAGTAAGGTGATTAAGAATATGGTCGCATAATGTTCTCCTGCCACCTTTGTGAAACCTTCACGAACTTGCATTTTTAGTGAATAATACAAAACTTTAAACTTTTTGTTATGGCTCTTTCGCAGGTTGTTACTTATTTTATTGTTAGTTATTTTAGTATTAGAAAGCTTTGTTGAGTACCAAGATATGGAGTCTAGAATGTTTTTCTAAAGCAGCAATAAAAGCAAACACATGATCCACGCATAGCAAACATCGATCCATCATCTTTTTCAACATCAAACACAATCAACTTTAATATAGTTGAATAAGTTGGCAGATCAACATGTTGTATCCACTGGGGACAAGGTGACTATGACAAGCAGAGATGGACCTGGCTTTAGAATGGATACTCCCATTTCAATGTTTTAACTCATAAATAGTTAGTGGAATTTTACTAATGTAGACAAGGACTTTTCCTCTTGTACAAACTCTTCTTGCATTGTTAATAAAATATTTCAATTCTTGCTCAAAAAAAGGATTGCAGATCATCTTTTTCATGTCCTAGAGTTGCGAAGATTGGCATAGGAATCATTGCAAAATAATATTTACTTTTCTGTATGTGATCAATAATTATAGAATTACTGCTCAATTTTAGGAGTTCTTCTTTTATCTGGATTATCATTGTGCATTTTATACAATTGAGAATTTTTGTTTCAAGATTCCTACACTCACTAGAGAGATATGCCCATGGAGAATGGACTCTGCCTTGAGATGGCCTCAAAAATCCACAAATTAGGGAGACCACTTTATCTTGAAAACTTGGACTTTTAAAACATTTTTATTCTTTTTCTGATTCCTAATCTGTGGACATACTTTTTAGTTTATCGAACAACAATTCGTACTTAAAATTAGGCTAAGAACTCAATTTGTCTTAATTTGTTATAGAATTTCATATATTAGTTGTGTTTGACCAAACAACCACTAATAGACAGCTGGGAAATCAAAATATTGACCAAGAGGTCGAGCAAAAATAGAGAACTGAAAAAAAAAAAAGTTGAAAAAAGCAAAGGGAATACATATCCATGAAAAATAAGGTATGCAAAATATTTCAAAGAAAAGTTGTGCAGCTAGCGCTACTTGTACATGGAAGTTATTTTCGAACCCTCTCAACAAATTATGAGGACTAGATTGAGAAAAAGACGACAACAAATTACTATTAGAAAATGGAATGAAGTAGCAGTAAAAATCTAAGAATATGTAAAAGATTTTATTCTTCAAAAATCCATACGAGCTAAATCCATTTAGTCGCTCTTAGTATGCCATAAAAGTAGAGATCAAGGACATAACTAGTAATTCATCAAAAAAGTTGATAGTCAAAATTGGATATTTGTTACATCAATGAATTAGACAACATCACTCTTGCAAATAAAAGAATGAATAACACATTCAAGATTTTATTGTTCTAATGAATGTTAACAAGTCTAGAGCTATTTGATTGACCACTGGGGTGCAATGATTAGTTAGGTGGTGTAAGGAAAGAAAAGGAACACAAGGGAAAAGTATACTTTATTTTGTTTAATATTTGATTAAAAATGAGTTTCCTTTTATAAAATTTATAGCAATAGTAGAGTCAAGACCCTGCAGTAGGAGTGAAATTTTAAGTTGAATTCACCTTAAATTTCAATAAAAACTAGAGATTTATTTTGGATCTTGTTATGAGTTGATATTAGTTATACTAACTTTAAAGTTAAAAAATATGAGATTAGTTCTAGAATCAACTTAACTTGGAGTGTTGCATGATGCTAATTTAAAGAGTAGATAACATGTATCCAATTTTTTACTTATATATGTTGGCAAGTTGTACATCTTTTTCTTTCTTATCTTTATTTTGTATTGACCCCGTACACATATTTTCTGTGACAGTAATCTACAACAATACATAATTGTATGTACTATACATGAAGTTTCTAAAAATTAAGTGGGTTAAATTTACCCTACTTGAATATACCTATCTCTGCCTATGCTGGTTGGACGCGGAACTAATATAAGAAAATATGACATTATTTTCATTTACAATGTTTGATAGACATTTCAGAAATGCATGTTTTGGGATCTAAGCACATGAACAAGATCTATATTTAGACACATGTATACAAAAAGTATAATAGATTACCAAATTGAGAGTAAAGTTGACTGTCACTCTTCTTGTTTGGAGATGGACTATCTTACATGAACTTTGCAGATGATCTGTTCCTTCTTACTACAGCTATTGAAAATTCTTTTCAAATATTTAAGAAGGTTCTTTTTGAATTTGAGAATGTACCTGGCTTAAAGCCCAATTTGCAGAAGCGCAATGCATTCCTATCTTGTTTATATGATGACATGGCTAAGAATTTGTGTAATATTGTTGAAATGCCTATGGGTTCCTTTACTTTTAGATATCTACTGCCTTTGATATCTTCTAAGCTCAGTTTCAAAGATTGTCAGCGCATGTTTATTAAGTTCCAAAAAAAAAAAAAAATCGTAGTATAGTAAGTGGTTCATTCATCCCCAAGCTATCATTCACAATGTAAATTGCGATCCCGATTTTGACAATTACAAAACAATTGAAAAAATCAATTTTATTTTTCCATTGAGAATATTGGTAGCTCAGGTTATTACTGCAAATGGTGCAATTGAAGAACACAATAAAAAAGGAGCAAAGGACATTAAACATTGTCGGACGCTCGATAGCACGTATCAGACGTCCGATAAAAGTTGAGAACACTCCATCGGACACTCATCATGAAGCACCGGACGTCTGATAGAGAGGGGGAGTATCGGACACTCGTATCGGGATATCAGCATCACCGGACGTCCGATCGAATTCAAGAAAATTTCTGAGTTCTCTGACAGTTGTCGGACGTAGGACATATCGGATGCAAAAAAATGCATCGGTCGTCTGATAAAGATCGAAACAGCCTTTTGGACAATAGTACTGGACGCACAATATTGTATCGGACATCCGACAGCTCCAACGGCTAGTTGGTTCTTCAGCTGCCTTCTATCCGTTGACAACCATTATCAAGGCACTTTTTGGTCTCCTTTAAATAGAGTCTTGTCTGAACTTCAAAGTAACTTGTGCACACTTAGAACACAAGTTCTTAAGAGTGATTTTGACAAGAAAATACTCTCATTGTAAGAATTTTAGGTCTTGAAATGTAAGTTGGTTTGCAAGCTTTCAATTGTGAGTGAATTCTTCAATAGTGTAGCTTTGAGAGGGTTATCCGAGGGATTATAAAACTTCCTAACTTGACTAAGTGCTGCTTGGGGTAAGGAGGAAGTAAGCCTTTCATTGTACACAAGATTGATTGAAATTCATCAAATTGAGGTTGCTTGTGTTGAGATTTGTTCTTCAAACTCAAGAGGAGCTTTGAAGAAAATTGGTTTGATTACTCTCATTCTTATTTACAGCTCACTTTACGATTCATCTATTGCTATTCTTCTTGATTTCTATTGTTCATTTCCTTGATAATTTGATTGTGTAAGAGGTTATATTTTGTAGTGTGAAAAAGGGGCATCATAATTTAATTAATTTTTAATCAACCTAATTCACCCCCTTTTAGGTTGTCTTTGGGCCTTACGCACAAGATTGATAGCATGTTAGCATCATTTTTATGCTGATAAATTGAATTGGTCAGATACTTGTCAACTAAGAAAAGTAGGGGATTTAGCGATAAAGAACAAGCGGAATGAATCATTATTTAATGTTGAAACTCATTTGAAGTTTTTGTCCGAGAAAAAAAAAAGAAAAAAAAGAGGATTTTTTTTTTTTTTTGGGTGATATGGATACTTTATGTTATATTGAGGAAGCGTAATTTTGGGAGGCAAAAATTCCTTCTTGTTGCTTCCGGGTTTGGAGTAAGGTTTCACAGCTCAGACATATTGCTAAACCTCTTGTACTAGTGTCCATTGGTGATGGGACCTTTACAGCTTTACTTCTTTCTAGTATGATTCACGGCACTCTCTGGGTCCTCTGTACAAGAAATTTCCTGTGTCTCGACTTTGATGTTCACGATAATCTCCTAAATCGAAGGTTGTCGACTTCATCAAAAATGAAAAGTGGAATTGGCCACAAGGTAGGAGACTTATATCTCTGGTAAAAGAATTTAAAGCTTCTACTTCTCCCTCTACATTGTAGCACTTGCATTGACAAGACTTCGTACTTGGTTTAGACTCTTCTTCTGCTTATTTTTCTATTCATTCTGCTATGAACGAAGTGGTTTGTTCTAGTAATAAAGTGGTATGGTTGTAACTGGTCTGGGGCAAGGGGCATGTTCCTAAGTTTGCACTCGTACTTGGTTAGTATTCAAGAAAAACTGATGACTAGAGATAGATTTTGCAGGTGGGATGTTGCAAATGTGTCTCTCCTGCATGTTTTATATGGTCATGAAAATGACTCTATAGGGCATTTTATTTTCAAATGTAAATTTTCATGTTCTGTGTGGGACAAAGTTCAGAGGATGTGCTCGCTATATCGAGGTAGTATGAGTTGGCAGTAAGAATTTCAATGGTGGAGCAAACAAGTTATTTCTAATTCTTTGGCTGATAAGTTTTGAAGATTGGTACTGCCTGCAACAATTTGGCATATATGGCACTAGAGAAACAAGAGAACTGTCTAGCATTCTGCAAAGTCCAGAGTACAAATAGTTGTAGTAGTGGTGAAAGTGGTACAGTTGACCTGTCTCTCATGGCCTGAAGTTTCACCAAGGAAAATCTGGAGTTAATCTTGAAATGAGGGCTAGATTAAGGTATATTTGTTTGAATTCTTTTTGTTAGTCAAATGTCACTTGTATAGTTAGTATTTGTATAGTGTTTGTTATATGAAGTAGCTGCAATTGAGTTTTTTTTTTTTTTTTAAGTGTAGTAGGATGTTTTACTCCTTTATAAAGGGCTATTTTGTGGTAATCAATGAAATGATATATCTTTTGTTTAAAAAATTACATAGGAAAGTTATGCAATATTGGGCAGTATTGGCCACATGAGGAAAAGAATTCAATATGGCTGGAAAACTTTTATCTTGGTTTCTTCGGACATTATTCGTTAAATACTCAAAGTAGAGGATAGAAAGGATTATGGTGAGAGTTTCAATTTATGTTGTTTGCAAACACCACAGCAAGTCACCATTCTTGGAACATCCTTTTGATAATCAAATTTTCTGACCAGGTACTAATTGCTTCATGAGTTACCAGATCCTTTAATTAAGAGTATGATACTAGACAAGCATATTAATATTCATTCTCTTTGAATTTCCTTCTAATAAACTTGTCTACTGCTTTTCTAAGATATGCACCAATGCATATAAGTCAGCTATTGTAAAATTTCTACGACAGTATTTTCATATGTTTTATTGAACTGGAAGATTGCTATTATTTGACTATGTATCATATGGAACTGGAGCCCAAGCTGTGACTTGGGAAATATCTCTCCCCTTGGATAGTTGGTCCACTCCTGAAAGACTTGGCCCCGGGTGGCTCCATCCCGAGACATCTAGTTTGACATCATTGATTTGATTTCCATAAGTTCACATACTAAGATAATAAATAGCATCGAATTATGAAATCTTGTAAAAATCATCTTATAGGTGCATCTCTCTATAAACACTAATTCTCCTTCTAGTACAAATACTCCCTCGACACATATATTAAAGGACAAATGACAAAAAATAAACCTTTAGTATTGCTGAATTCAATACAACTTCGATTATTAACTTAGGCATCGAAGCTTGATCGGGGTATAAGCCCCGTTTGTTTGACATTTTTTGCTTTCAGGATGTGACTCGACTCACATCTCGGCACATATACAAAAGATAACACCTGTGACATATCTTGGCTACTCCGGAAGACATCTGCACATATCACAAATGATAATACCTACAACATGAAAAGTTCCTACTCTTGCTAGCTAGTTTTCATCTAAAAGTGCGAAGAGAGTGATTCACACAGGAGAAGCCTCCATCAACCATGAGGTTGGCCCCGCTTATATACCTTGCTTCATCACTAGCTAAAAAGAGTACAGCATTGGCAACATCATCTGCAGTCAATTCTACACCTTGTAAGTTAGCAATCCTCCCAACAAACGATCGAAAACCATCAATTGCTTCTTCAGTCCTTTCATCTTCAGGAACATAAGCAAAAGCCAAGGGTGTCGCAACTGCATAAGGAGAGACGCAGTTTACCCTTATGTTATGCTTGCCCAGCTCCGCAGCTGCACTCTTGGTGAGCCCTGCAACAGCATGCTTGGATCCTACATACGCATGAGTTCCTGCACCAGCAATTGCACTCGCAACACTGCTAAGAGAAATAATTGAGCCCTTATTAAGTGGAATCATGATACCAGCCGCATGTTTCATTCCTAGAAAAACACCTTTCACGTTTACATCAAACACTTTTTCGAACTCTGTGAGTTCAAAATTACGTATATCTGAACAAGGTGGACCTGAAACCCCAGCATTGTTCACCATTATATCAAGCGAGCCGAACTTGTATACTGTAAATTCAACAGCATGGCAGACATCATCTTCTACGGCGACATCACAGTGGAAATAACAAACATTCAAGTCATCACTGAGGTTTGAACATAGTTGCTTACCATGTTCATCTTGGATGTCGACAAAACAAACCTTTGCACCGTGTTTGTGAAACAAACGTACTATGCTCTCTCCAATGCCAGAAGCGCCTCCGGTGACTAAAGCAACTTTTCCCAATAATCTTTGGCTCGGCAAAAAAGAACCATCACAGCTTGTAGTGGCCATTATTTTTTGAGGTTCTAGCAGCAGCCCCCTATGCCAAAGGCTGAGATGGAGTTGAAACCTATTCAATAGTAATGGCAAAAGCTCGGGGCAGGAAGAGGAATTAACAGAGGCTACAAGGTGTTTTGGCTTCGAGCTTTCGTCTGAGTAGATAGTTATACTCCTTCCATCTATCCCATTGAAAATGTCAACATTTTTTATTTGTCTCAAAATTTATGTCATTTTCCAATATAGCAAAGCAGTTTCTTTTGTTTTTGTCTCTATATCCTCAGTAGACCACCCTAAACAAGAGGAAATTCTAAAAATGTGATGGAAAAAAAAAGTTTCTACAAGAGGGGTTGTTTGCAAAAGACTTTCTAACATTGTGATTTTCGCATTTGATAAATCGAGTTTAGTCAAAACTTCGCATTTGTCAAATCACGGTAAATTTCAGATGAAAAAAAAGCGAAAGATTATATTTTTCCAGCGTGAAACTTCGCATTTGGAAAATGGGTTTCATAAACTCATTGTCAAATCGGTTCATGCTTCATTTGTGCTGATTTTTCTTTTTTTTCCATTTCTGATGCAATTATTTTTTTCCGTTTGTGTTTATTTTTTTTTCAATTTCTGATGCAAATTTTGTTTTCCCATTTCTATTTTTAGGCCTAGTCTGTTTGGTTGTATATAAATACACCTCCGTAAACTATTCCGAGTAAGCCCTAATAAAAATCTGATTTCCCCCAAAACCTATTCTTTGCGGCGTGTTCTTCTTTATTGTTCGTCGGTTATAACATCTATTTATGTTGACAAATTTTGTGGCGGTACATTTTCTTTTTTTTTAATTTCAGGTGAACTTCGCATTCATAGAATCGAGTTCAGCAATCTCGAGTTCGATAAATTCGCGATCGTGAATCACGAGTTCTCATTTTCTTTTTTTTTCACCAAACTTCGCATTTGCAAAATGCGAGTTCAAAATTCGCATTTTGCAAATGTGAACATCACTGGTCTGAACCCTACACCCAAATCACCCTATTTGCAGAAAAAATTTAAAAATCATAATATTTTTAGAAATTTCTCCCCTAAACAAGTGGTTATAACTCAACTTGCGGGCTTAAAAACATGACTCACATATTTTGTCACTTCCTAACTCAAGCATGATGTGCATTTAAAGTACTACAATTTTGAAATCCAAAATCGTGTAAGACCCATCAAAGCTTCTTCTTGGAAGTCATAAATGCATAGTAGTAGCATGGCTTCCCAACTTCTCCCACTCATTGCATCAAAGCTGCTATACTCCAAAGTTTGAATATGTTGACAAGGGCAAGAAGGGAATTAGAGCATATTTTCCCATATGTGTGGATGCTATTCATAAAAAGTCCCAAGTCCCACCAAGTATTATCACAAGTGGCCATGTACTTTAGCCAGGCATGCAATGTCTTCTAGAAACTCCCATATTGATTAGTTACCTAACATCCTAACTTGATTAGGGCCGGTCAGTTTCGGGCAATTTGTGAAAGACACTCTTTTTGTTGATATAGTTTGCAAAATAGAAGTTGGTGTACGAACTAAACTTGAAAATTGAACAAGGAGAAGATCCGCGAGTAGATCCGTGAGGCGTCCTCGCGGATCACATCGCGGATAGTCAGCAGTGTTCTCTGGTTCTGATCCGCAAAGTAGATCCGCGATGGATACCAGTTCGCGGATCAAGTCCGCAATCGTCGAAGTGTTCTCACGATTACGATCCGAACCGGTCGAGGAACACCAGTTCGCGGATCAAGTCGCGGATCGTCAGCAGTGTTCTCTGATTCTGATCCGCGAACCCGATCCGCGAGGAACACCGATTCGGATCAGGTTGATCGTTGCGGTGTCTCGAGCTTGTTTGATACATTCCAGGTGTGATCCGAACCGGATCCATGAGGGACACCTATGCGATCAAGTCATGAATCCATAGCGTTCGTTTTTTAAAATTCTGAAATCACACCTTTTGGGTAATCTTACGAAGGTTGTATTGATAATTTTCAACGGTTTTCTAAACGTTTGGGAGTCTATAAAACAAGTGTTCTAACACCAGAAAGGTTACTTGTTCTTTTTGTGCCTTCTTTCTATTCTCCTTAAGAGATACCAAGAACTTGCTACTTGGTTCTCTTAGAATTCATTTTATCCTAGAGTTTTTGCCCAATTAACAGATTAGCAAGATAGTGGGGCAATAAAACTTCAAGGAAAGTGATTACACGCCTTGAATTCATTGAAGTTGTTTTTTTCTGCAATTTTAGATACATAACTACTTTGTTCTTCTTCTTCATCTTTTCTTGTGATTATTCTGCACTTTCTTATTGAACCACAATATTCCAACAATCTTGAAGTTTTATCACTCATGGAGTCTACTCAAGAGAGTGCAATCAAGGTGATGAATCAAGACTTCGTCAAGTTAGATAAACTTGATGGAACTGGAACCAACTTCAACGGTGGAAGGACAAACTCATGTTCTTCCTCTTGCATTGAAGGTGGCTTACATACTCAACCCCAACCTTCACGAGATCCACTGCACCAAGGAAGAAGAGTCCGATGAAGTGGCAAAGCAGCGGCAAAAGCGCGAAGAGGACGAAATCATTTGCCGAGACCACATTCTGAACACCCTCTCGGATAGCTACTACTACATGTTCCAAGGGGTGACGAATCCGAGGGAGATTTGGGCTGCAATTGAGCGGGAGTACACCACTCAAAAGCAAGGCACAGATAAGTTCTTAATTAAGAAGTATTTTGAGTTTAAATTGCTTGACACTTCTTCTCTTATGGACCAAATTCACAACCTTCAAGTCATTGTGTCAAAACTAAAAGACTATGGGGTTGAAGTTTCGGAATCTTTCCAAGTTGGTGCAATTATTGCTAAGTTGCCACCAATGTGGAATGATTACCAAAAGAAGTTGTTACACACTTCAGAGACTTTAACCTTGTCTAGTGTTTTGAAACATCTTAGGATCGAAGAAGGGGCTAGAACCCTTCAAAAGTTGGAACTTGAAAGCGATCCTAAGGCTAACATGGTTGAAGAAAGGAAGAGCTTTAGTAATAAGAGAAAGAAACCTGAGAATACTACTTCTAAAGACAATAAGAAGAAGAATAGAGTTTGCTACAATTGTGGTAAAAAAGGCCATTACAAGGCTGAGTGCAAACTCAACAAGAAACAAAAGAAAAATGCTCCTAGTGCTAATCTTGTTGATGAGTGTGCAGAATTTGTAGCAACTTTGTCTCTTGGTACGGTGACTGAACTTCATATGGCGACACCAACATCTTCAAAAGATTGGTGGTATGATTCCGGTGCTGCAATTCATGTTTGCAATGATAGGAATCAATACAAGAGTTATGAAGATCTTGAGGGTCATCAAGTGGTCATGGCAAATGGTGTGAAGGCCAAGGTCCATGGCAAGGGTGATGTGCATCTTCAATTCAAATCTGGCAAGAAATTGATCCTCACCAATGTGCTTCATGTTCCTGAAGTTGTTAAGAATTTAGTTTCTGCAGATATTCTTAACAAGAAAGGATTGAAGGCTGTACTAGAGTCAAATAATGTAATATTATCTAAGAATGGTGTATTCATAGGGAAAGGATATTCTTGTAATGGTATGTTTAAATTGAGCATTAATAAAGTGAATGATGTTTCTATTTATTCTTTGGCTTCTACTTTTCCTACTTGTTCTTCTTTTTTGTGGCATGGAAGATTAGGACATGTGAATCATAAAGTACTAAAATTTATGTCTAAAGATGGTCTAATCACTTATGATGACCTTGAAAATAAGAGGTGTGAGACTTGTGTTCAAGCCAAGATTACAAGATTACCTTTTCCTAAAGTTGAAAGACATACACAAATGCTTGATATTGTGCATTCGGATGTGTGTGAATTTAATGGCTTTCTAACTAAAGGAGGGAATAGATACTTTGTGACTTTCATAGACGATTGTTCTAGATTTGTATATGTGTATCTATTGAAACACAAAGAAGAAGTGTTTACTATGTTTAAGGCATACAAGTCCTTGGTAGAAAATCAATTGAATAAGAGAATCAAAGTTTTGAGGAGTGATAGAGGGGGTGAGTACTTCCCTAGTGAATTCTCAAAATTTTGTGAAGAAAATGGAATAATACACCAAACAAGTGCACCATACACACCACAACAAAATGGTTTTTAGCTGAAAGAAAGAATCGAACACTAGAAGATATGGTTAATGCCATGCTTGTGAGTTCTGGTTTGCCAAATAATTTGTGGGGTGAAGCCTTGTTAGCGGCATCTCATGTACATAATAGAGTTCCTTCCTTAAAATCTAGGATATCTCCTTATGAAATATGGAAAAATAGAAAACCAAACCTGTCTTATTTGAGAGTTTGGGGTTGTGTAGCCTATTATAGAGTCCCTGATAACAAAAGAACCAAGTTGGGACCTAGAGCACTTAAGAGTGTGTTCATAGGCTATGCAGAAAATTCAAAGGCCTATAGACTACTTGACATAAGCTCAAATGTGATTATTGAATCTAGGGATGTTGAGTTCTTTGAGGACAAATTCCTTAAAGATTCAACGATTAGTGTGAATGTAAATCCATTTTCTTCAAGTGCAGCTCCTTCTAGTAGTATAAAAAGGAAAGAAATTGACATTCCTAGTGAGCCTAGGAGGAGTCAAAGACAAAGGAAAATAAAACAATTGCCCCCTGACTTTGTGTCATTACAAGCGATTGTTTTCTTAGTAGAAGGTACTAGAGATTCTCTACTAAACAAAACTCCAATTTTGCTTAGTGTAGAGAATGATCCCAAGTCATATCTTTGAAGCTATGACATCAAGGGATGCTGCATTTTGGAAAGAGGCGGTAAATGATGAGATGGACTCAATATTGTCTAACAATACTTGGATTCTAGTGGACTTGCCTCAAGGTTCAAAGCCTATAGGCTGTAAGTGGGTGTTTCGTAGAAAACGTGCCACTGATGGAACCATTCTTACCTACAAAGCTAGATTGGTAGCTAAAGACTATAGACAAAAGGAAGGGATGGATTATTTTGATACATATGCACCTGTAGTTAGAATAACTTCTGTTAGAATACTTCTAGCTTTAGCTTCTATCTTTAGCCTTCCTGTACATCAAATGGATGTTAAGACGGCTTTCTTAAATGGTGACTTAGATGAGGAGGTATATATGGAACAGCCGGAAGGCTTTGTTCTACCTGGAAATGAACTTAAAGTGTGTAAGCTAGTCAAGTCTTTGTATGGATTAAAACAAGCTCCAAAACAATGGCATGAAAAGTTTGATTCTGCATTGCTTTCTGGTGGATTTAGATACAATAATGCTGATAAGTGCATTTATTCTAAGTCTAATAGTAAGTATGTTGTGATCATTTGTCTCTATGTAGATGATATGATCATAGTAAGTACTACTAGTGAAGGTGTAGCAGAAACTAAGAAGTATTTATCCTCTAAATTCAAGATGAAGGATCTTGGTGAAGTAGATACTATCTTAGGAATTAAAGTTAAGAAACATAGTAGGGGTTTTGCTTTGTCCCAATCACATTATGTTGAGAAAATATTGAACAAGTATCAACATTTAAATGTGAAGGAGGTTAGTACTCCCTTTGATCCTAACTTTAAGTTGTTTGAAAATACCGGCAAACCAATAGCTCAACTAGAATATGCTAGTGTTATTGGTAGTCTTATGTATGCAATGGGTTGCACTAGGCCGGATATTTCTTACTCAGTTTGCAGACTTGCTAGATACACTAGAAATCCTGGTTTAGATCATTGGAAAGCTATTACTAGAGTTCTTGGTTATCTCAAGAGAACCAAGAATCTTGAACTCTTTTACAATAGATTTCCTAGTGTTCTTGAAGGATTTTCAGATGCTAGTTGGATTACTAGCATTAGTGATCAAAAACCTACTAGTGGTTGGATCTTTATGCTTGGTGGTGGAGCTATCTCATGGGTTTCAAAGAAGCAAACATTGATCACTCATTCAACCATGGAAGCTGAATTTGTGGCACTATCTTCAGCTTGTAGAGAGGCTAAGTGGCTAAGGGATCTCTTACTTGATATTGATCTTTGGCCTAGACCTATGCCTCCAATTACTATCTATTGTGATAGTGAAGCTACTATGTCTAGAGCATTGAATAAAGTTTACAATGGTAAGTCTAGACATATAAGCTTAAGGCATGCATTTATTAAAGAAATGCTTGCAAATGATGTTGTCAGTATTGTGTTTGTTAGAACACATAAAATCTAGCAGGATCCGTTGACTAAACCTCTATCAAGAGAGTTGGTAAATGTGACAACATCTGGAATGGGATTAAAACCTCTAAACTAAAGTCACTTAGTAATGGCAACCCAACCTTTCTTCTAGTACTACTCCTAGTTTGAAAGGTTTAAAGGGTAATAACAAGTTAGTTTAAGTGATAGTGGACACTACAATGTTGTGTGTATACCATTCCTAGTAGTAGTGTACATTGTTACTCTTAAGTGAGTAGGTTGAGAAGTATCTCTTAATAAACATATTTCTTGTGTTTTGGTTATCAAAACTAGAAATATAGTTTACCTATGTGGTCATAGAAGTGGTGCCGCTTCTAGCAAGAATTTGAGGTAAGTTCTTGTACATGATCATGAATTGGGATGAGCACATGGCCAGTAAAAGTGCTACAAGTGTTTGTGAATAGAAGTTGCTATAGGGTTCATGTGTGTAATGTTTCTTATTTTTGTAAGTCTTGGTTTAAGCAACCTTGCCACCACAGATTTTACTTAAATAAGTGAGATGTTATCACTAATAGGGAGGTTTAAAACTAAAGTTACCTTCCTCTAAGCATGAATTTATAGTGTTAGTTTGCTACTTCATTTTGCAAACTAAGTGGGGGATTGTTGATATAGTTTGCAAAATAGAAGTTGGTGTACGAACTAAACTTGAAAATTGAACAAGGAGAAGATCCGCGAGTAGATCCGCGAGGCGTCCTCGCGGATCACATCGCGGATAGTCAGCGATGTTCTCTTATTACGTGCGAAGTAGATCGCGATGAATACCGTTCGGATCAAGTCGTGAATCGTCGAGTGTTCTCGATTCGATCCGCGAACAAGATCCGCGAGGAACACCAGTTCGCGGATCAAGTCATGGTCGGCGGTGTTCTCGATTCGATCCGCGAACCCGATCTTGAGGAACACCGGTTGGATCAGGTTGCGGATCGTTCTGCGTGTCTGAGCTTGTTTGATACATTCCAGGTGTGATCCATGAACGGATCATGAGGAACACCTGTGGATCAAGTCGCGGATCCCTGTAACGTTCTGTTTTTTAAAATTCTGAAATCACACCTTTTGGAGTAATCTTCTGGAAGGTTGTATTGAATAATTTTCAACGGTTTTCTAAGCGTTTGGGAGTCTATAAAACAAGTGTTCTAACACGGGTTACTTGTTCTTTTTTGTGCCTTCTTTCTATTCTCCTTAAGAGATACCAAGAACTTGCTACTTGGTTCTCTTAGAATTCATTTATCCTAGAGTTTTGCCCAATTAACGATTAGCAAGATGGTGGGGCAATAAAACTTCAAGGAAAGTGATTACACGCCTTGAATTCATTGAAGTTGTTTTTTTCTGCAATTTTAGATACATAACTACTTTGTTCTTCTTCTTCATCTTTTCTTGTGATTATTCTGCACTTTCTTATTGAACCACAATATTCCAACACTTTTATGTCGATAGCTACCCGGCCGACATCCCACCTTGATTAGGCCATGATAGTTATCGAGCAAATTGTGAAAGACACTCTAATATGTCGATAGCTACCTGGACGAGTTGCCAACTTGATCAGGGCCTGATAGTTGCGAGGCAATTTGTGAAAGAGACTCTAATATGTCAATAGCTACCGCTCATACCAACGTGCATGATTGGGGCCTGATCACTTATGGTTAGCGTCAAAAATTAATTATTGAATTCTCAAAATATGTAGTAGTGGGAGTCCAGGTCAAATCCACAGGAACAGTGAAACCTTCAATTTCCTTTGTTAAAATATGACAATGTAAATTGAAATAATCAACACTGAAACTAAATTACACTACAAGAAACATGGATATCAGTGACAACTAAAAGTTGTCACAGAAACCCAAAAAGTCGTCATTAAAAGTTATAGTGACGACATTTTCCGCTGTCACCTGGTTGTCACTGATTCTATGTCACAAATGAGTCTATGTGACAACCTTAGGGAGTCGTCACTGAATTATATAATTCAATGACGAAATAAAAGTCGTCACTAAATTCCATCATTCTGTGATGACTTTTGTTGTCACTACTATACCTGTATTTTTGTCATAGATGAAACAAAAGTTGTCACAAATTTTCACTATACAGTGACGACTTTCAGCTTGTCACTATCTAACATGTTCAGCAGTGACAACATTTGTTGTCATGACAAATTTTTACTGTGCAGTGACGACCTTCAACTTGTCACTATCTAGCATGTTCAGCAGTGACAGGAATTGTTGTCACTAGGTGAAATTTTAGTTAGTGACAACCTTCTCTAAAGTAGTCACTGAAGTTTATATTAGAAGGCCTAAATTACTAGATCCTATTGTTGTAGGATTTCCAACAAGTATAACAGAACTTTTGACCTTGACAAATGCAAAAAATGAAAGTAGGTAAAGTACAGTTAAATGTAAAATATGTACTTATATAGCCATAAACGTCTCTAAATCCATCAAACATAAGCCACAACTAAAATGGGTCCAAATTTAAGCCACATTAGCTCAACAACTAGCCACAATTGGCCATTCAAAAAACAAAAATCAAGTACTAATATCAAGTTGCCATCCAAAAGACAATGTACTACATTTCTACACAAAAGCATAGCCTAAAGCACAAATGCCAAATTTCCGCCATCTTATCGGCATATCTAGAAATGTGCAAGCTCAGATAAGGCGTTTCTTCCGATAACTTATGTCTCAAACATTCACGCATAGATAACAAAAGTAAATTACTACTAGTGGTTCACATGTATGTATATATGTTAAGAAGGTTGCTCTTTGTAACCGAACTAACGTGTTTCAATTTCATAAAAGTAAAAGCATAAATAACTACCAATTACTACAAACTCACCATAAAAGAAAAAAAAAAGGAGCGTGCTCTCATGGTTTGTGTTGATTCTTAGTAATTCTTACTGAAAGGGGAAGCATATTGAATCCTTAAAGACCATTTGCTTCATGTTTTACCCATTTCCCAAATCTATCATTTCATATATTGTATAATTAATTTGTAGTTGCAAAAAAATTGCTAAAAAAAAGGAATATTAGCTTGCACAAAATAATTGTGAATACTACAAAATAAGTTTCTTGCAGATGAAAGTGTAATCTACAAAGTTTTTCTGTTATATTGAATTTGAGCAATTGATCAATATCCTTTATTGAATATTTAAATAATGATTTAGAACTGAAAGAATATTAAGTTTTAAATATTTGCAAAAAATAATTCTATCCAGGATTCATCTAGTTTCATCAAAACCATTAGCTTGAGAACACGTACAGCTAAAACTCGTAATCACACATAGATCAGAACTACAAAATTCCAACAACAACCTAATATGTTATTGCAATATTTGCATGTAACCGAAGTTGCATATAAGATTTAACAATTAAGTTACAAAACAATGGCAATTTAAGAAAATAAATATATCTTTAAGACCCACGCTTCTTTAATCTAACTTCACCAAATTGATTATCATGAATACTCAAAGTATACAGCTAAAACAATTGCGAAACCAATAAGATAAATCTAACCGTTAGCTAATGAACTAGATCTAAGAAATTTGTTTTAAGGCAAAATACATATGCATGAATACTTTTGAAATGTAGCAGTTGTCACCTCCAACCATTATTTTGTACAAGCTAATGTTATTTTTTTTAGCAATTTTTTAGCGATTTTTTTTTTGCTTCAAGTTTTACCTATTTGCCAAATCTATCATTTCATATTCCATTTACATGCACTTTCATAACCCGCTGTTCTCTTTCTTTTCCTTTTAGTAAAATTTGTTTGTTCATCTATTTTGTGTTCTTAGTAGACCATTTTCATCAAATTGGACAAACAATGAAAAATTATGTCACCATTATATCAAAAATTTTTCCTCATATCAAGTAAACATACACACACAAAAATGAAAAGGGAATCTCCCACCTAAATGTAAATTCTCCACTAGGCAACAATGATTGGGTGGGACCACAAAATTCATTACCTATCTATTGCACATTTTATCTGGACCAGCATGGAAAAACTTTCACGAAAAAAAGAAAAAGAAAAAAAAAAGCCAAAATGCCATGTCCAATATATACAACTTTCCTTCCACAAGGTACAACACATAATGCAAAACCAGAAATCCTAACAAAGAACACATTCATTTAGTAGTTCAAATGATTGTCAAGGCATTTCAAATAGCTTAGGAATTTTTATGAAGATAGAAGTTGAAATAGAGAATGTAAATACTAAGGGAACTAGGCTCTTCACCTTTGTAAAAACTTGTCACTTGCTCATCTCTTTCATTTGGGCAATCAACTCCTCGTATAGCCCTCTTGTTTGGGCTTGTTGATCTTGCAAGCTCTTAATTAACTCCTTTTGTGCATTGAACTCCTCAACAATTACCGTAGCTCTTTGCTCAGCCTCATCCCGCCTTCTTGATGCTCTTCCAGTTCACTCCTCAAGTGCTCAATCTCAACAGCTTGTTTGTGGGTTGAACTACGCCGACGGATCTGCCCAGGTATGTAACCAAGTTGCTGTTGACAAATCTCCTTACTAGGCATGAAGTCGTAGCTTCCAATTCCTTCATTGTTGCCTACACAAGTCAAATAACCTCAGTTTTGCTGTTAAAGATCAGGTCAAATAGCAAACAGCAATCAAATTGATAAAATCTAATATAAATAATCTCACCAAAGTATCTCTTGCTCTATCATTTATCAAGCCCCCGCTTCTTTGATGTAATGGCTAATCTCAAATAGATCAATCTCTGATAGTTCCTTGCCCTCCTTCCTTTTCTGTCAAAATAATTAAATTGTCTTTAATGCTAAATGCTTAAGCTATCAAATGGAGAACATAAGTTGGATAAAGAAATGATTACCTTTTCTTCAACAAGTCTTGTAAGTTTAACTTTGTTCCAACAGTGGTATGAGTCTCATTCTTGGCACGATTTAATTTGTTACGCTCACTAATTTTCTATAATAGTTAAACAACCCACAAGTCAAACAATAAATTTTAATTAAAGTCAACATTTGGATAAGTGTTATTCAAGTATGCAACCAAACCTTGAATTCTTCGGATGCAAAGTAGTCGCATATCCATTTCCAATCCTCCGGTAGTACACCTTCCGGAGGACGTTCAATTGCTTCCTCCTTTGTCTCAAAATTGAGGAAATATCTATGCAATCGATATCGGTGATTCCGATATAAAATATTTAACTGCCTATTTATGGCAATTCTTGAGGTGTTGTCTTCCACAAATTCAAAGTCATCCTACAAAGCAAAATAAAACTCTAACAATATTGAAATAAAAAATTTATATCACTAGACAAAAGCATAAGTAAGTTGCTTGAATATAAAGAGCAAATTAATGTGTTCCAACAGTGATTAAAGGGGAAAAAAAACAAAGGTGATACTGACTGTCTTGTATATGTTATCTTTATCTTTGGACTCCATATGTGACCATTTGTCAACATTAAGACTCCCAAACTTCCTTACAACGCATCCACTCTCACTAATGAAGTATTGAGAATCCGTTCCTACTATGCACCCAATGTAAGGATCAACTTGGATAGTCAGAGTCTCCTTAGCCTCTCTTTTTTTGGCCAATGTGATGTTTCTAGTACGCCCTCGTCTTTTTGACAACGTGACATCTATGATTAGAAACAAGTCCATAAAATGAGCTGTCTACATAAACATGATGTATCCATGAAAAGTTAAACAAAAAATTGCAAGCAAGTAAAAATTGTTACAACTAGAAATGCATAAAAACATGGATATCAGAACTACCATTTTGACCATTTATAGAAGATGGAATGGTCTCATTTGCACCAGATGCATGGGATGAAGAAGTTTGAGGCTGCCCATTATTTGAGCCATCCGTAAGAGCTGTAGGTGAATTAGTTGGAGTCACAAATGTAGTATTTCCGTTTGAGCTTGTACTCCCGGATGCTGCTTCTTGTAGAATGGCCCTATTTGCATGTGTGGCTTGTTGCTTCCCTTGCACTTGTCTTCGAATTGCTTGCCCTCTTGTTCCTGGTCCAGCCATCTAAAATAAACAAACATTAAGTCATACATAATAAGTGAATTCACTACAATGGTAATATATCTTCATACCTACTTTAATAAGTAAGCAACAATCAAGTAAATAGGTATGAAAAACATGTTACACAATTAACTCTTTACTAGCGAAAGCAAATTTATTAACTTTAGAGAGTTGAATCGATGTAACCTAATCTGAATCGGTCTCATTATCACTAAGAATATCCTCATCTTCTTCACTATGGTAACCCTCACATTCATCTGCATCATCTTCATCATTAATGAAGTCTTCATCAGCTTGTAGATTGCTATTTGTTGACCGGTCAGCATGAACGTGAGATGAAGGTACAGATTTTAGAGGATTGCTGTCATCTCTTGAAAATGGCGGGAGATTATTAAGGTCTATTAAGATAGAGAATTCGCCTTGTGCTTCTTCTTGGTATATCTCCTCAACCATTAGCTCCTTATCCAAATGTTCAGGAATATCATAACTATTTCGTGGATTGAACCTCTCCACTACAAACCAGTTTCTACCTAATTTCAAGTCCTGAATGTAAAACACTTGCTCCACATTTTGAGAAAGGACATAGGGTTGGTCTTGATACCATTTTCTTGATGAATTGACACTAGTTATACCCCAATCCTTGTCTATTTGCATGCCAGCATTGTCATCTATCTTCCACCAATCACACTTAAATAAGACAACCTTTTTCTTTCCAAGCAAGTACCTCACTTCAATAATTTCTTTTAGTACACCAAAAAAATCAATGGTATTGTTACTGCTCGCTTTCACCACAATACCACTATTTTGTGTTTTTCTTTCTCTTTCACGGTCTTCGGTGTGAAATCTATACCCATTAGCCATACAGCCTGTATACATGCAAACCCTATTGTCTAGACCAAATGCCAATGACTGAAATTCAGCATTGCATGATTCAGGACCATATAAGACCTGGTAAAAGAAAAAAAAATATTAGCATGGTATATTATTAAAATTATAAAGTTAAAAAGTCCAAATAACCAATCAAAAAATTAGGCCCTACTTGTTCTTTAAACCACAAAGAGAACTCATTAGCATGCCGTTCGTCCACATGTTCAGGGCTTTCAGCTTCCAATTTGATCTTGTGATCACTTAAAAAAATTAAATTGAAATTAGCAAAACATATCAATAATACATACAACACATAATTTAAGTAAGTTCATAGTATATTACTTTATGTAAGCCTCTAGCTCATCACAATTATTTAGCAAAAAGTTGTGGATTTTTGCTAACTCTGAATCGGCTAAATATGCATGGTTTGGCCCTCCAAATGGACGAGCAGAGCATGCAAATATTGACAGCTGCCCAGACTTGTCAACTCTTTCATTGTTACGCTCAGGCTTGTTGAATATTGTCTCCATGTTATCCAAGTACATAGAATAGAATGTCAAGCATTCTTTGTCTATGTAACGCTTAGCGATACATCCCTTTGGGCGAGCTTTGTTCTTCACATAGCTTTTGAGAATTCCCATTCTCCTAGTGCTGAAAGTAAAAAAAAAAATGAAAATAAAATAATTCCAAAATTATACAGATAATAATATCTTACAAATTGAAAAATACTATATGCAATGCCATACCTCTCAAATGGGAACATCCAACGATATTGAACTGGGCCAGCAAGCAAAGCTTCGGTCGGTAGGTGAACCATGAGGTGTACCATTATGTCGAAGAGGCAGGGAACAACCTCTAATTTACACATAATCACGGAATTTTATATCACACTCCCTCAGTATGTTCCTATACAATATTTTGGCACACAACTTTTTGATCAAGTCACTTAATTCGAACAACACTTGTCGAACCTCTTTGGTCAAGCTTCCACGAATAGCAAGTGGGAGTATTCTTTGAATGAAAATGTGGAAGTCATGACTCTTCATTCCGGAAATCTGAATTGCCCATTCTTTATGCATCGAAATATTTGAAGCAAATCCATCCGGATATTTTATAGAGGCCAATAAATCACACACTTTTGCTTTTTCCACCTTTGTTAGGTGGTAGCAAGCAAGTGGCATGATATATCTTTCACCATCTTGAATCAAATGCAACTCTTTTTTAATGCCTAGTTCCTTCAAATCTTTGTGACATAGCAAACTATCTTTTGTTTTGCCATCAATATCCATAATAGTGGCTAAGAGACTCTCTGAAACATTCTTCACTACATGCATGACATCCAAATTATGCCGAAGTTTCAAGTCTAACCAATAAGGTAAGCCAAAGAAACAACTTTTTTTGGTCCAGTTCAGCCCACTGTCATCACGTTTCCGCTTCCTTGCTTTGATTTGTTGAGAAGTCTTCCCAAATTGGATTTGAATTTTTTCTAATTCTTCAAGAATTTGTTGTCCAGATAAAGGTATAACTGGATTCCTAAAATCAACATTGCCATCGAAAGGTTTTCTTTCTCGACGCCAATGATGGTCGCTGGGTAGGAAGCGACGGTGCCCCATATAACACAATTTTTTCCTGTGCTTCAAATGAATACAGGATGTTTCTACCATGCAAATGGGACAAGCCTGATACCCTTTGGTACTCCATCCGGATAACATAGCATAGGCAGGAAAGTCATTTATGGTCCAAATTAATGCAGCACGTAGTTTAAATTTCTGACCAGTATATGCATCATATGTTTCTATACCGGACCAGAGATCATTCAACTCATCTACAAGAGGATCCATGTACACATCAATCTCATTTCCGGGATTTAGGACCGTGTATCAACATTGACATGAAACAAAAGGGATCTCTCATACATTTCCAAGGAGGCAGATTATATGGAACAATAAAAACAGGCCAAATGCTATAAGTTGAGGTCATGGTGCCAAAAGGATTGAAACCATCGCCAAGGCCTAATCTGACATTTCTAGAATCATGAGCAAAGTCCTGATATAATCTATCAAAGTGCTTCCATGTTTGCTATCTCCGCCGGTGACGATGTCGTTACTATCATCTACATGCTTTTCTTTATGCCACCGCATATCCAAAGCTATTTGATTGTGTACATACAACCGTTGGAGCCTAGGTTTCAAAGGAAAACCGTGAGAACTTTATGTGGAATTTTGAACCCTCCGCCTTGTAACGAGGTTCTTACAAGTTTGATTTGGACATATGTCCAAATTTGCATATTCTTTGCGAAAGAGGATGCAATCATTGACACAAGCATGTATTTTTTCGGATTCGAACCCCAGGTCTCGAATGATTTTCTTAGAATCAGAGAAAGACTTTGGAAGAGAAGCTTCAGGAGGTAGTGCATTCTTCATGACTTCTAGCAATGAGTTGAATGACTTTATAGTCCACCCATTTATCGTTTTGAGATGAAAAGAGTGACTACGAAAGACGTTTTGAGTAAAATTGGTGTCCTGGATATAGTGGGTTTTTTGCATCTTCCAACAATTTTAGGAAGTTATCATTTTCCCTATCACCCCCACTTGAACTATCTTCACTTTGTTCTTCTCGATTAAACCAATTTTCTCCCCATTGTGCAGTACCTATCTCATTCAGCATATCATTTAAGTCTTCCGCATCACTATCTCCCTCTCCATCCCCAACATGATTATTATCCATCTCACTTTCATGTCGAAATTGTTCACCATGATGTATCCATCTTGTATAGCTTTTATGAATTCCAAAGGCAAACAAGTGGTCCTCTACCACATTTTTTTGTATGGTTGCGGAAGTTATTGCATTGTTTGCAAGGGCATGGGATCTTAAGATCTTCTGCCTTTTGCGAATACGCAAATTCAAGGAAAGTAGCCACCCCAAGTATATAAGACGCATCGTTTCTATTATCAAGTGTCATCCAGTTTTTGTCCATGTCCTAGAGTTGGAAATCCAGAACATAAGTAGAGAAAGTGTTGTCCTGATACTTAACTATGCAAATCGTACCAAGCTTATTCAAGCATATCCAATCATTCAAACAGAAAAAAGAAAGGAAAGAAAAAGAAACAGCCTACAAGATGTATACTTCAAGCTATCAAGCAAAACCAAGTCACTCCGAAAGCATTTTCAAGCCTAACTAAGCAAACGAAAATTAAAAGGCTAATAGCATGCATACCTAATGCCCATAACCAAAAAAGCAAATCATACCAAGCATGTTCAAGCATATCTAAGCAACAAATAATATAAAAGTGATCAAACAGTTGTGTAATTTGTAAATAATATGTGCTATACAAAGATATACTTAAAAAAAAAATCATTTTTTGCTTATAAATAGTAGCAGCAGATACTATGTAAACCTTGACCACTTCAAGTAGGTTTTAAGCAGATACAATGTAGTGATTAGCCAAAGACTTTAAGTAGGTTTTACAAAATTTTTCTCTATCCCCGCCCCTACATTAGATTTCAGCTCAAATTCTAGAAAAGTCCTTCCCTGACATTTCGAGTAAGGTAAAACTAATAGAATCTCTTATGTAAAAGTGATTCAGAGTATTCATCTCTTTGTCTAACTCCATAATGTTCTGCATTGCTCCATATAATTTTGCCAATTCCAAATCCAGCGTTTAAATTGGTGCACTATTGTAGTAGTATTTGGTTTAACTCATTTCTCATTACATCGTCCCTACAACACAAATATCATATTAAATACATTTTCGGCTGGAATGCACATGGCCAGCTATTATGCAAAGTCCAATATCAACGCATACAAGGATATTGATGCCCTTGTCATAGGCGTAAGAAGCCGCTAGACAAGTACAAGGAGCGTAAGCTTTCAAACTCTTTGATAAGCAACATAGAATTTTCTGCCATGCGAGTGTGTCACATGAATGCTGAAGTTAACTATATGTTCATAGTTCTTAATATTTCTTTATAAAAAAAGAGAAAGCTAATGAAGGAACAACATTTTACTCCGATCTCATCCAATCTACCATTTTATAAAAAATCATGGACTTAAAATGCCCTAACACGAGGCTTGACATATTAAAAGTTCATTACATCGAAAACTAGAAAAAATATTCTTGGAATTAATATAGGGGGTATAGATTAATTCTCTGACTGATGCTTAATGATAATAGTACACAAGAATTGGTTCTGACCAGAGCATTTGCAAGTAGCTGAGTGAACAGATATGGGACATTGGGAATATAATGCACTTTGATTCATTTCTTTCTTATCCTCTTTTCATTTTTCACAATGAAACTTGTTCTACCAAACTTCCTTACTTCTTGGGGAGCACCCAAAGAGTGACCCATGTTGGGAAATACGAAGCATGTGTGTGAGCATAGTTGTTCAAAGTTCAGTAAGGCTCGTTAATCAACATTGAAGCAACATAGAACCAGCACAACAGAAAATAATAAAACTTAAAAAAGGAAATAAAACTGTTGGTGTTATTACCTTGATATTAGGCACACGCACAATCTGAATAACCATTGTTGTCAATGCAATCCCCTGACACAAAAAGAACAGGAATTATATGTGCAAATTCAAACTGTTTTAAGTCCAAAAATCTTTGGTCCTCAACTGCAACTCATACATAAAGCATCTAGTTCAGATTCAGTAACATTAAGATAGATCTATGAGAGCAAAAATTAAAATCAGTTTACTGACCACAACAAAGAGTATAAAGGCAGGATTTATGATACTTAAGAACAACAAGAATTATTTTTAAATGTATTTTTATGGCTTCACTGGTAGATGCGGATGCAGTAAATCCTAATTCATGGAGATGAAATGAGTAAGCATATTTAACACAGAGATTTTTTAGGGGGGGAGATAGAGAAATGGTTGTACGAATTGTAAACACAATGGCAGTGGTAAAATGCTCAGAGACAAGATTTTAGGCTTGACACAAGTGTACCATCCACAAGCACTCCAAAAATTTCATTCAAGACAAGAAAAGGAGAGTTATTTTCTGGTCTAACCCTCCCCTTCCTTTACCTCTCAAAGTGTGCTGATGCCGTATACACAAAAGACCCAGGCACCATAAAGACCAAAAGGGGACACTTTACAGCCAATTAGGTAGTGTAAGAGTATACTCTGTAAAGAAAATATAAAAGAAAGCCTTAAACCTGCTAATCATTTCGTGGTTTTGGCTTTGAAGTGGTAGATTCATCATGTCTAAGTTGCCTCAAAACAATCTACAATAAGCACAGAGTGACTGTTTTTATAGGAGAAAAGATGATTCAGGCAACAAAATGCTTTTTAAGAACATCATAGTACTTTGAATAATAAGATGCACTTGGTTTTCAACCTGCAAAATACCTTCAATGCAGCCGAAAACAAGTTCGAGACATTTGATATATGCCCTTCTTTAGCTAAAACTGATCTGACAAGGCCTACAAGAATCAGAAGCAACATCTATCAACATTTACAATGCTTCTTGCTCTTCAATTGAGAAGAAAACACCTAAAAATCCATTTTATACAGCTACAAATATATATACAGACTCTTTGCCATGGCCTATACAACACCAATTCTTTTCCTCGAAATGTGTTCCCTTCATGGTTAGTATTTCCACTCTAGCGTTATTTTCCTATAGTAGCTGAGTAGGAGGAATAACTTAGCCGGACAAACTTTTGCTTCTCCTCACCATTGCAGAAGTTCTAATTAGCCCAATTCCTTAAGTATCACTACCTCTTGATAACCCAACTTAAGAGATAATGTGAGGTTCAAATTCCAAAAGAAACTCCCCACTTCAACCGAACCCAACTCAACAGCATGACTGAAACAATGAAATAGATGAACTAATGTACCTTCCCCATGATAATTACTCACCCACTCAAAAGAATCAACAAATTGCAGCAAATTTAGTGGTTTACAACAAGCTCCAAGTAATCGCCTTAGTAATTCAACAGATGACGAAACGACACTAAGTTAAGCATCTAACCAAGCTAGAATCTACAAATCACAAAGCCACCATCATCAAAATGGAAGAATTAATAGGCTATAAAAAAATGCAAAATAAAACAGGACGTCAATTTGGAAGAACTCTGCTACGGGTTCAACAATCCCACTGGCCATGAATCATTAAACAAGCCCAGCTATCAAAATGTACACAATGCACTCGAAATCAAGCACAAAATGTTGAAATTACCTCAATGTATGCCTTCAATCCCTAGCCTATTGTTTTCGCCCAAGCTTCAAATCCAACCTCTAAATTTCACCCAATTTTTGATTTCTTGCCCTAGGTTAGCTCAAAAGCCGAATTAGGGACTATTCTACAGCAAAATAGCTAAAGGTCTCGACATTCAAAACATTCCCTACACTAATTCATGGTTGCATTGAGAAACCTGTAAGGGTTTGTTTGTTTGGATTTGGTGTATCGAGTGAGGAAGCATGGGATGAAGAACGCACTTCATTTTGTTAAGTGTTCGACTTAAGAATGTAGAGAGCTTTGGTTATGAAACAACGTCAGATCATTAAAATCCATCAACCCGCACTCTTGAAAATTTCACTTTGTCGCTTTGAGTTTTCACCAAAAGAATCACGCCTTCCCACTCACCACACACCGAATTTCACGCTTTCTTTGGCCTCTATCCTATTTCTCTTTTTTCCTTTTCACGTATTCATGTAATTAGTTTTTTTTTCTATTATTTTAATTTTTCTTATTTCTTTTTTCTCAAGTTGAATTGAATTTTTAGAATGCAAAAAATTTGTGTGTTTGGACAAATGTTCTTTAGCTTTTTTAACAAATATACAACCTTTTTTTTATTGTACAATAAAATTGTTTAAAAAAATAAAAAAAGCATACAAAATATGTTTATGCTTAAAACATAAACATTCTCTTGTACAAAATCTTGTTGGTTCTCATTTTGTGATCCTATCTATTATATGGTGTTACAGTTTGATGAGGGCTTGCAACCAATTTAATTATTTCATCAAACAATTCAAATAGTTAGCTAACACATGTATAAAATATTAAGGTCGCGTTTGATAACTCAATTCAGCACTTGAAATTAAAAGATTCAGATCTTAGTATATTCAAACTATTTGATAACCGAAAATAAAATATCTAAAATGCATAAGTGATGAATGTGTCTATTATAATTAATAACAACCTTTTGCTCATCCAAATGTAAGGATTAGACTTAATTTCAAATAAAATTCTATTGTTCATTACCTCCACATTTAGATTATGGTAATCATTAATTTTGTAAATGTTGTTATGGTGCCTAAATTGGGAATCGTCATAGAAAATTTTTTTCCAATATACTATTAACTACGTTTGGGAAAATTAGAAAACATGATAAAAGCAATATTTTGCTAATAATAAAAATTTGGGGCAAAATCATAAAATTTAGGGTGTCACCCTAGAATTAATGAAATTGTTGTATTACACATGGGGCTGAAATGGAAAAATTAGGGTGCCATAGTAGGATTTATGAAAGTGATCCAAGGACATGTTTTAAACAGTGATAAAAAAACTGTTGTCACTGATTTTGAACTAATACACTTTCAATGACGACAATAGAAGTCGTCACTGTGTCACACACTTCAGTGACAACATTTTTGTGGGTTGTCACAGAATTCATTTTCCCTCCAAACCTACAGTTACCCTCCAATCATATTGTGACAACTTGCATGTGACAACTCCAATGTTGTCACTAACAATGAGCCCAAGTAAGTCAGCTGTGACGATATAGGAAGTCATCACTGATTAATGGCATCTGTGACAAGATTTTCGTTATCACAATTAATGTTGTCACTAAACCCCATTTTTCTTGTAGTGTTAAGGTAATAATAACAGAAGATCAAAATAATAAATAACGAACCAAATCAAGGACATGAAGTTCTTTATCCCATTGATCATCAACACCTAAATATTCAAATTTTAATAAACTATTTGGCTCAAGTTTTCGCAAAATGGAACAACTAATCATTAGCCTTATTTGCCACATAGAAATACCAATACAAGACAATTACGAATCAAGATTAGTATTTTGGTTGAAGAATACATATAAAGAGAATAATTGGTCGCTTACTCTACTATATATGCATCAACATATAATAGAATCTACTATATATGCATCAACATATAATAGAAATCAATAAATCACAAATAGCGAATTAAAAATTAAAAAGATCAAACCCGATTTCACAATCGTTGGAATAAGCACTTCAATCCTTGGCTTGAATAGAGAATTAACTAGACACTTCTCTCAATAGAGAAATAAATATATTCATAATTAAATCCTAGTTCTGATTCTAATCTAACCTATTCATGCAGATGTTGAATAAGAGAAAGTAGCAGCTTATGGCCATTCTCTCCTCCGACCCCCCCTCTACTGACTTATAACACAAGTATTATAGAACTTTCAGGGTCGGGTTTCTAGACTGAAATTGAGTAGCCCACTTTAAGTTAAAGTTCGTACAATCAGAGGATGTTGGGTCTTCAGATAGGTTACAAGACAGGCACCCATCTTCACTTAATTCTTCAATGCAGCTGAAATCAGTTTCGACTTAAGTTGGCCCTAAGTTGGGCCCCCATCATAGCACCCATTAGCTACTGGTTTTTCAAACTTAATATTTTTCTCCTAATTGAGCTCCTTTTGCAACATTCTCTCTCAAAGTGCTATTTAACCTGCCAAAATAATAGAACACACTTATATAGCACTTTAAAAGATAAAATCTTTATAAATATAGCGATAGGAGAACATAAAGATATATAAAACATGACACATCAAATTCTCCCACACCAAATCTTTGTATGTCCTTGGGCAAATCAGACTAGAGAACATAAGAACAATACCCAATAAACTAACTTAACTCTTCCTTGAAATATTGAAGTGCTTTTACCCCCACAAAATAATAATAGTACAAAAAAAAAGTACAATACCGAGTGAAATATTAAACAATAAAAAATCTCTTAACACAACAAATGCATCCAAGCACAAAATCAACCTATGTGATAGTTTTCACTGGTTAATCTCACTTCTCTCAAGCATGTGCAATATTCACACAAAAATGGCAAAATTCACTCAAACACGTTCCATAAAAATGCACTACTATAAGTTTGCAAAGGATCTAATCTTTCATCACTCCAAAATATGCATAAAATGAATCATAAGGTCTTTAATTTCTTGGGTTGTAACGAGGTCAAAATCAATAGTAGGATAATGGTAAGATAATAGAGAATGCAAGGCCAACAATTCTTGGAACTAGTAGAGTACCCTAGCAATTCTCTACCGAAAACAACTTCTAAGACTTCTTTTCCTTAGTATTAAAGTAATCGTATTCTGAAATACCATATATATTTTTATGAACAACAAATTGTTTTCAATCATTAGCTACCCATTTCATAATATAGTTCATTACAAACCCATAAAGCATCAAGGGAATACTAATAATGACAAATGATACTTCTATATTTTTGTACTTTTCTTTTTCCTCCTTTTTTTTTTTTGGATCCTTGTCAAACTTTGAAAACAACTCCTTTGATATTAAACACTAAGAACTTGCCCAATATATCTATTCAATATGAATTCAAAATAACCCCAATTAATCAGAAATAATCCATCCTTTAACATAACAATGCCCTACTACTTGCTAAAGATAATTAAAATTCGAATCGAGAGCTAGAAATGATAAAGATGGGAACAATCGAAAAGGCAAGAGAAATGTCATTTGGCTCAATAGGCAAGCAAAAAGGTTCAATACAATGGGTTGGTTCATTTATTAAAGCCAAAATTGGATAAATAAAGATAGCCTAAATCACTTTCCTGCATACATATTCCAAGACAGACCTAGAAAGACAATAAACAAGTTCTAGAGTGACAATTTTGAACAACATTAAATACAACAAAGAATAGATTGACAATGAAAGATCAATCTTCAGACCCAAAAACCTTACAAGGTAATTGTCTATCACACTAGGCAATTCTATACCAGAAATATCCATTGCATCAATTAACTCAAGATTGCAAATATATCACCACAACATTATATAAGATATTAGACATGATCATTACACTACTCTAAATACAACTATTGACAATAAAACAACATAAATATAGGAACATAGAAAACTATCACCAAACACCCCTCACACCTAAATTCAACATTATTCTCAATGATGCAAAGAAATTAAAGAAAGAGAATACTCCCTTGAGAAATAATAAGTAGATGTGGCTATGATAATTTCTAGTAAGGAAAACATGCAAATTGGAAATCTAAGAAAGACAAACAAAACAACATAATAAACTAATAAATCAAATTTTAAAAAGATACACTACCAAAAATCTCAGAACAAACAAAGCAAAAGAAAAATAAAAGAAATTATGATAACATGAAATTCATGAGAGTGGGGTTTGAAAAATTGGGAAGAAATAAAGAAAGTAATAGTGTAGAGTGTGGAAAGCATATGTAGACTTCTATCTTTTCTGCAACCACTATGTCTGGTGTCACACATAGGACCCGATATTGAACCCAACATATTTTATACATTTGTCAGCATTGTTAATTTTATTATTACCTATAAAATAACCAAGAAAAATTATCAATAATAGATATATCCAAGTATAGAATGAAATAATTAAAATATGAAAATGTTGGATTGCCTTCCAACAAGCGCCTTTGGTTAACGTCAATAGCTCAACGTAGCCAAATGTGTTCAAGGAAGATAGAATCTTTCAACTCTTTTCACTGCTTTCGCTATATATTTCTGACATCGCTTGTAAATGCAGTGATCCTTTTTAGGTGCAACATGAAATCTCTAATCTTTACTAGTTTCCTCAATATCCAAATCTCACTTCGTTACAATCCAAAAGATACATTGGCAATAATTTAGTAGAGGTAGAAGCTCTAACATTGGTGCCTTATTGTCAAGATGTAAAAATTCACCTCTCCCCTTCAAGTTATTATCAACAACCATATTAAAATTGAAAATTTGCTAGGACAAATCATCAAATTTACCAAATTTGTTCTCATCTACCAAATCAAAAATTCTTCCCAACATGTTATCAGTTACATCACTAGGGAGTACAAAATTGATATCAACTGGATATTTGATAGCATCAAGAATAGTAAAATTAATGATCTCACCATCACATTCCATCATGGTCAATATATCATTAGACATATAAACTCTAGTTTTATAGTCTTCATGAAAGGTCTTCCAAGCAAAATTGGTGCTGGATTGGGTAAATTATCATCTCCATATCCAAAACATAAAAGTCAATTAGAAAAATTAGTCCTTCAACTTGCACAAGAACATCTTCTAAGTAAATATTAGAGCCATCCACTAATTGAATAATAACTCTAGTTATTTTTAAACGACCCAAATTCAAAGAAGAATACATCAACAAGGGCATGATATCGATAAATGCTCCTAGGTCTAACATAACTTCGTTTAATCTAAGCATTACCAATAACATAAGGAATAGTGAATATACCGGTACCCTTATCTTTCAGAGGCAACTTCTTTTGAGTCATGGCAGAGACATTCTTGTTAACAATCACCTTTCCATACTCCTTGAGATTTTTCTTTACAGTATATAACTCCTTGTGGAATCTTGCATGTTTTGGATATGGCTTAATCACCTTAAGTAATGGAATGTTGATTTTCAACTCGTGGAAGACATCATTGATATCTCGCTCTTCCTCATCCTTCTTAGACTTTGCCAATCTGTTAGTGAAGGGTAGGGGATTAACAATATTAGTTTTAGATATATGAATTTGATTTGCATGTTTCATTAGTAAATCTTCTACACCCTTCATTGGCATAGGATATTGAGATTCTGACTTTTGCTCTTCTTGAGTGATTTGCTCTAACTCCATCTTACTTTTGAAAATCATTGGATTGACACTCTCTTGAGGATTTACTATAAGTTGAGATAGCAAATTTTCTGAGTTGTGAACTTGCAAGTCAGCTATAGATGTGGCTAGTTGTCCAACTTAAGCCTCCAAATTTTCAATGCTGACTTGGTTGATCATTGAAACTTTGCTATTTCATGCCAAAATTCTATTATCTTTTGCTAAAATTGTATCATTCCTTGCTAAAATTGTGCAGTTGAACAGGCCATTGACTTTACAAGATCCTCCAAAGATGAACTTGTATAAGAAATTGAATAATCTGGCACTTGTGGATAAATTGATTGTTGATGTCGAAAGAAGTAATACTTGTAGGGAGTTTTAGCTGGTTGACCTCCATAGCTATAGTAAGGATACTCCTTCAAACCCTAATCGTCCGTATATAAATACTGGTTGTAACTCTTATGAGATGGATCACGCATCCTTTCATTAAATTGAACATGTTTGTATGGATCTTCTTCAAATAGTGGACACATATTCATAGAATTTGCCAATGAACAGAATTCACAAAATTCTATCACTTGCACATTCCTCTCTAAGGTAAACCAATAGGCCAAATCAAGAAGTGTCCCTTCCAGACCAAAAGCACTAGCCATTGCCTCTTTCAACTATTTTTGCAAGAAAGATCAGATACATCTAAACTTTGTTGTCAATAAAAATAATAAATCAAAAACAAAAATATGTAAAAAAAAAAAAAAAAAAAAGTTAACACTGTTCCCGGATAATGATGCCAAAAATTTTAATCACTTATGGTCAGTGTTAAAAATTAATTACTAAATTCTCAAAATATGTAATAGTGGGAGTCCAGATCAAATCCACAATGAACATTGAAACATTCAATTTCCTTTGTCAAAATATGAAACATAAATTAAAATAATCAAAACTACAACTAAATTAAGGCAATAATAACATAAGATAAAAATAATAAACAATGAACCAAATCAAGGACATGACGTTCTTTATTCTGATTGATCATTAGCACCTAAATATTCAAACTTTAATAAACTATTTGGTCTAAATTATCCTGATACGATAGTAACTCATAAGATTTTCTGATATCAACAATAAGAATGATGCACTCAAATAGTATTCTTACTACTTGACAATTTCGGTATTGATGCAATCCTGATTAATCTAATTACAGGTTTAAGAACCAAGAATCAGCCAAATATGACAACAATTTATGACGCTCGCAGTCATTTAGAATGTTAAATACTTGCACAAGCATCTAAAATTTAAAGGTACAACATAGGATAATGAGAGACTCAAAAATTTTGATGGCTAAGAGGGATGCATTTCCTATTTTTTCTTAGTAAGACTTGTCTTTGTAAAATGCTCCAAAAATAGTGGTTATTAAAGTCTGTTTTAGAAGCATATACAAGTAATCAAGTTGTCAAATGTAAAAAATAAAAATAAAAATAAAAACCAAATCACATTAAATGGAAGAGAAATTTTGTGCTATTATAAATTGGAAAAAAGCCAAATCACAATAAAGCAATAACAACTCCGATCTTGTAGGATCTTCCATTCATGTTTCAGTACTGAAATAGCAGTAGAATAATCTCCTGATCCATTTTTTATGAATAGTGGGGAAGTTGGAAAGCATTTTGCAATGACATTGATTTTATGCCGATAGTATAATACATCAATTATGAAGGAATTAGGCAGCTCCATATCTTCAGCCTGGCAAGCAAAATCTAGAACCTTATTGTTTATGCTGTCCAGGACTGAATGAACCTATTCTAATGAATATGGCATGCACGTTGTCCCCTTGCCACCCTCGTGTGGATCGATCCTTCAGGTTCTGGAACCAGCATATATAAAAGCTCAAGCATGATGAGTATAAAGATATGGTGTCCACAATTTTTTTCTTAGAAGCTCACCCATAATGCAGATAAAAGAACATCTTCCAATCTCAATGCTTATTAACAACCAATAATCAACTTTAGTAGCATGTATACACGAAAAACTGTTCATAAAGATGTATAATTTTAAGGCCATCGATCATTATGACGTTCTTGTTTATGGAAGTTTATATTTTTTATATAGGTATAAACACCAAAATTTTCATTTCATTATATAATTAAGTTCTGCACTACTAGCAGAAAATATAATTAGACGTCTTCCTTACCAGGTGAATTGTTGTACCACACTGGAAGAAAAGCTAGTTTTTCATAATGCTTGAACAAAAATTTTGAGGGACAATTTTTTCAATTTGTATCTGATTTATCTAAATATAAATTAAATAAGTGACGCTTTTTTAATAGAAAAAATTATTTCATTTAATAAATCTATACCAATGGTAGAAAAACATCAAATCAAACATGGCACAAATACATACAAACAGATCTGAAATCGATATATAATAGATTTGAAAATTCAATACAAATACGGATCTTTTCAGTGTCTTGGGTGCGTTTGTAATTTAACACACACACCACATCATTTTTGCAAAAACAACAAAAAAAGCTCAACATAAAAAAATCTGCATTACAGGCATCTTTGATTTCAAACTTACATTGTAATGTGAGTGGAACTCTTAATTTAAATAGACATGTCTAAGGTCAAAATAGTTTCTTAATTATAACCTATCTTTTCTGTACTACATTCTCCTCTATAAATGCAAATCTTCGTCAGAAATGTCAAACAATAACTTTGTAGGCTTTAGGGGGAAAAACTTTGTAGGCTCATGACTTTGTAGCAACTTAGAGGTAATTCGCCATTACCAAGAATGGACAAACAACATGTTAAAAATAGTGAACACATGCTTCGGAATATGTCTACATTTATTGTTATATTAATTTGCTCAAACAGTTTCATCATTAGAAACCTCAATACTTTAAAATTCAGGTTAGAGAAGAAAGGGTCCTCCTTTATTATTATTATTATTTTTTAACTTGATAATCCCTTTCTGATGTGAAATCCATCTTTGGTCGACCAAATACGAGCAATAATTAGTTCCTAATCATTTGGCACATAGTAAGATTTCACTTTGCAATAAGAAAACACCAGTAAAAGTTCACCAAGCAGTAAAATTCAACGCCAAAAGAAAAAAAAAAGGGACAAAAAGGATTAACCCCTCAACCAAAACCCATAGATCTTTATAATGAATCATTTATCCAAGTACACTACTGCAAAACGCCCCCAACCATAGTCCCAACTCCTTAATTGATAGAAGAAACCTTCAAAAGTTTTAAAGAAATGAAAATTGAGTAGTTCACTCTTGCATTATTAGGTCAAGTTTACTTGTCATCCAATCAAAGTTGAATAATGATAGTTTAGCACCACATTTTTTTTTTATATGATTGTAGGTGAGAGGTTGGACTCCTAGGTGTGAACTAAGCTGTCCACACATACGGTAACCAAGCAAGCTTTGGAAGGAAAAAAAAATGGCAGGTGAGAGAAGGGCAATACTCAATCCTAATTTCTATTTGTTTATGAAAAAATTGCAAGAATCTGAGATTTGTCTGCCCATTTAGGAGATCTCATTGTATCAATTACCTTAACAAACGTATCCTTGTTTGGCGCTTAATCATATAATGAGATCTCATTCTAAGAAAGTAGTTGTCTAAACATGGATGACTTTACTTATAATTTGAGTCCTTTACAGCAAGATGATCCAATGCTTTTTCAATATTTGCCAATCTCAATAGTCCATCCCTACCTAGACCCCACAAACCCTAATCAAGATCTGCAAAATTAGGTGATTTCATCTTCACTTGCTTCATGTCAGGATAATACTGAGGAGATCATCATCAGGAACAATATCAACACGGCCTCGATAAGGCAGATAAAGGCATCATCAGCTATTCGAGTTGATAATCATGATTGTGGGGAGAACCCTGATGACAGCAAGCAGAAAAAAAAAGCCTATCATAGAGATATCGAGCCAAACGAGCCAAGAAATGGCCAAACTTTATGCTTCCCTCATAAATCTACTGCCTCTTGTTTGTAAAAATAAGGTGATGAAGCTGGACTTGCTAATTCAATTAATTGGTGAATTCTTGATTTTTATGCACAATCAGAAGTACAGACATCTAGTTTTCCATTTTCATTATTGGCAATTCCTTTTGGTGAGATTTTGTGTCTTTTACAATCTTTATTAGTTATTTTCATTTTGCTCAAGATTTCGACATCTCCTACAACCCTTATATACATATGCCTTTTCCATCCAACAAAATACATTGTTGACTCATTTGTATTTTTTTTTATTAGTTTTGAGAACTATAAGATTTGAAGATTTATTGGTTTTCTTTTCCTTCTTTCAACAAAGCGCTCCATTCCCGATTATCTTCTTGATGCAGTGAACCATATAAAACACATGGAGAGTAACATTAGGGAACTGGAGGTAAAGAGGGATAAGCTAATAAAATTAACAGCTTGGATGGAGCAATCTAGACGTCAAAACTGTTGAGGAAACGAACTCTTCGGCTATTACATTCATAGTCAAGCCATGTTCGGGTGGTGGAATTGAGGTTCTGATGAAGAATTGCTTGGCAGATACTAAATGGTTTCGTCTATCAAAGATACTGGATGTTGCTTGATGAAGGTCTTATTCTTGTTAGCTGTGTCTGCACCAAAGTCAATGAAGAATTTCTTTACACAATCCAATGTGAGGTACAATTGTTATGGATTAGTCTTTTCTTTCTTTCTTGTGATGAATTAGCCAAATAAGTTTTAGAGCAACATCTGGTTTGCCTCCTTGTTGTTCACTGGTTTGCCCTCATGTTCTTGCAAGCCAATGCAGATGTTGATCTAATTTGTCTGCAAGAAAATCTGACCGACAAGGTCATGACTTGGAAAGACTTAAAGTCCTAAAGTAATACAGGAATTGAGACAGTTCACATGAACAACAATAATTAAAAGTTTTCAAAAGGTATAGTATAGATTATACAGCAATTACTGATGTAGGAGGAAGTTTCTTCCTTTGTAAAGCTTCTCTACTATTGATCAATAAAAGAAAGAGTTTTTTTTTTTCCTTTGCTCAAAAAAAAATGAAGTTTTCAAGAGATACAGTTTTCTGAAAGTTGTTGTAAGTCAATGTAATTGCTTTGTGCTTGAATATACACTTGGTAAAGTTTGACAAAGAAATAGTTGATAAAGAAATTCTATCTGCTTAATGGGAATATTGATCACCGAGGAGATGATATTTTGAACTATCAGCATTAACGAACTCAAAGGCAAGTATGTCAAGTGGACTGCACATTTTAGGCTAGAAAATCTTCCAATCATGGTTGGAAAACATTGACCGAACATAATAACAAAATTTTGTGCTTGTTGAATATAGAGGCTGGAATATGGAGAAATACATTTCATGGTACAACTTTCTACATTACCAATAATCTTAAAGTCAACTATAATAAAGTGTATTGGAACTGTTTTCTCCTACTTAGTTGAAGTTACAGTTCAGTACAGCATATTAGTATCCATCTTTTTATATATCCTTCAGCTATTGTTTTCCTTTGTATACTGGTCCAATGTCATGAAAATATTTGGCTTTCAAGCAAAATAGACTTTCATGAAAACTTGACTATCAGCCGATTCGCTGGTAAGCTAGAAAATGTACCATCACATATTCCACATTTATGTTTAGTGACTTTCCAACATCTACATGATTGGTAAGTTAAAGGAAGTTAGGTTAAACATGAAATTGCTTCATAATTTAGTATAGGTTAATTCATTTTTTTCTCTCCTCCAAAACTTAACTGTGGCCATTCCCTTGTAAGCAGTTTTCCGTCCTTACAAAGCTAGTATACAACAAATGTTGATTGCAAAAATTTCATGCATAGATATATGTATGTTGGTTCTGTTAACTATTAATGTTGTTGCTGATGAACTACTTTGTTCAGCACGTTTTTCTCGTCCTTTAACATCATAAGTTTCATGCTTTGTTGTCATCAGGTTCAGTGATTTTCTGGTCATAACCAAGTGGTTCTAGTTTATTTATCATCAAATTTCTGCATGACCAATTTGCCACATCTCCAATCGTTCCAGGTTGCTTTCTTGTGTGTCATATACATGTACAAAATATACTTAAATTCAATTTTTTGTTTAATCCCTAGGCTTTTTGGTATGCCTATAGCAGCTGCACATCGTATAAACATATGCAGTAGTTTTGGTAATCTTGCTTGTGGCTTTAGTTGGATGCAGCTCTTGCCTTGAACCATTTGAATGTACCCCTATTTTGCTAGGCTCGCCTGCTTTGCATTTGATCTAAAGCACGTTGATTTAGGCCCATGCTTGTTGGACCAGGACACATACAATTTTCAGTTTCTATTGTATGACAATATAGACCCTAATCTAATAAGTGTAGATACGAACAAAATAGTATATAAAAATACAATAATTTTATTGACACATTAAGTTTGCGTCTTACATTTGGTCCTTTCTATCTAACTTCAGACCATCCCATCTACTAATTTCAACTGTGTATATGCAATCACTAGTATAATTGTAGAGAATCTAAATCCATGCCTCTTAGTTTGCAGCTGTTAGCATATTTGTTCAACTGATAGAGCAATCTGCAGCATCGTCCTGCAAAACAATTAATGCTTTTAATCATAAAGATTTGAGCATTTCAAGCCAGGAAGGATTTTTCTTCCTACTTTTTTTTTCTACTTTTTAAGGGGCAACAAACTATGGAAATTACAACTTAAGAATTCCACATTGCATTTCTTGTGCATTCTTGTTAGTTTATGTTAGTCTAATCATCAACTTTGATAATATGTTAGGGTAATTTCTTTGCCAAAACCTCAGAAAATTACTCCTTGAGATAGTATAGTAGAATCAATGTATTGTAATTTGTACATGGCCAAAAGTAGATAAAATTGTGAACTAGAGCCCTAGACATGCCAAAAGAACTTGCAAAAGCACGAATACCTTCCAAAGCGTAAATCATGGTATTGATTTTAAATGATTAGCTTTGGATTTCACGTGTGAAAACCGCATGGCATATATTGTTTCCAAGAGTTTAGTGTTATTCCAGTTTTGGGGATGAGCTGTATCTTTCTTTGTGAATGAATATTTGATCCACTGGATGCATTGTTACTTGTGGAAACAACAATTTGAATACATTTGATGTTCTCTTTCTAATAATTAAAACTTACTCATGTTAATTTGTAAGACTAATGGCTGGTTAATAACCTTTTAAAGCCAATGCATCTTGTTCTTCATTTTTATTATTATTTTGTGTTATTTGATCAAATTAGTCCTTTTAACTATCTATATTCGTAAACATAAACCTTAATTAGTGTCCAGAAAATTTACATAACCATAAACCTTAATTAGTGTCCAAAAAGTTTACATTGAATATCAAGTCTATTCTTACTTGTGCTTAGGGATTTTAATTTGCAAAAAGGTGTGTCTAACAAAATCCTCCAGCCTATACTTGAGCAGCTCTACCATATACTGTGAGCTAGTTGCACTCTAAATCAATAATGCTCTAGTTTTTGGATTTTTTTTATAGGAGGAAAATTATATTATTAAATTTGTTGGAATATGTCCACAATATCAATTAACAAGGTTTAGAAGAAAATTCCACAAACACTCAGTGCAACTTAATATATTTGCCTAATAATACTAATGTAACCCCGTGTTAATCGTGATCCCGAATTTTGACAATTACAAAATAATTGAAGAAATTGATCTAACATTTTCCATTGAGATCATTGACAGCACAAGTCATCAAGGCAGGAATCTTGTTGAAGAATCTGTTGATTATCGGACGGACGATACCTTGTATTGGACGTCCGATAAAACTCGAAACTTTCCTATCGGACGCTCAACCTGACGTATCGGACGTCCGTTAGACAGGGGATCTATCAAACACTTCTTTCGGACGCACAACAACCACATCGGACGTCCAAAGATATCCACGAAATTTTTCGAGCTCTCTGGCCATTTTCGGACGTAAGCCATCGGACGCAAAAACATGTATTGGCCGTCCAATCATTTTCATGAAGATTTTCTGAGTTTACTGGTCGCTGTCGGACGCAAAGCCTATTGGACGCAGAATCATCCATCGGCCGTCTAATAAAGAACGCAACAGCCTGTCAGACGCTACATCGGACGCACAACAGAGTGTCGGACGTCCGATAGCTCCAACGGCTAGTTGACCTTTCAGCTTCTTCTATCCGTTGACCTCAATTTCAAGGCACTTTTTGGTCTCCTATAAATACAAGCCTTGTCTGAAAATCAAAAAAAAAATTGGACAATTGGATAACAAGTTCTTAAGAGCGATTTTAGCTAGAAAATACTCTTTTTGAGTAAGAATTGTTAGTCTTGAAGTGTGAGTACATTGACAAGCTTTTCAATTGTGAGTGAGTTGATCATTTGTGTAGCTTTGTGAGGGTTTTCTGTAAAGAGTGTAAAACTTTCTAACTTGACTAAGTGGAGTTTGGGGTAAGGAGGAAGTGATCCTTCTATTGTACACAAGGTTAATAGAACCTCATCAAATTGAAGAAGCTTTATTTGAGGAATTCTCTTCAAGCTCAAGTGGAGCTTTGAAGAAGTTTGGTTTGCTTTCTAAATCTGTTTCTTTTCAATCTTCTTTTCGAACTCTTCGATTGAAATATCATCTATACATCTCGGTTTTGATTGTCTATTTGATTGACATATTATTTGTGTGAGAAGCTGTGATTAAAATTTGAAAAAGGGGCATTATTTGATTAGTTCTTAGACAACCTAATTCACCCCCCTCTTAGGTTGTCTTTGGGTCTTACAATTGGTATCAGAGTTTGGTCTCTAGGATCAAGCTTAACCGCTTAGAGTCAAGATGACAACCAACAATGCTATGTTTTTTGAAGGTCAATCAATCACTAGACCACCAATGTTTAATGGATCAAATTATGTGAGTTGGAAAGAACGTATGATTATTTTCTTGCAATCTATTGACATTGATCTATGGTTTATTGTTAGTGAAGGTCCTTACACTGCTATTATTGATGATCCTATCACTCAATGTCCTAGATTAAAAAACAAGAGATGAGTTGAATCGTGAGGATAGGGCTAATGTCACATCTAATGCAAAAGCCATGAAGGTTCTATATAGTGCACCAGACTCAAATGAATCCATTAGAGTGAAAGGGTGTAAATCTGCCAAAGAAATCTGGGATAAACTAAGGAGATTCATGAAGGTAGTGAGGATGTGAGAGAACAAAAGAAATCCATTCTAGTCACTAGATATGAATCATTCAAAATGGAACCTCATGAAAACATTGATAAGATGTATTGTCGATTCAATGATCTTATTAAGGACTTAGAGGTATTGGAAAAGGAATACACTCTTGGTGAAAAGAATAGAAAAATTTTGAATGCTCTACCTAAAGAGTGGGAAAACAAAGTGATTACCATTGAGGAAGCCAAAAATTTGAATTCCATGTCTATTGAGTCTCTCATTAATTCACTAACATCTTATGAATTGAAGCTTAAAAGCAAGGTACAAGATGAAGAGGAAGCAAGAGCAAAAAGAAGCATTACTCTAAAAGTTGCTCAAGATGAGGATGACTTGGCTTCACAAGATGAAGAAGATGGTGACTGTGATGATAGTGACCTTGCACTCATCACAAAAAGCTTTAAAAGGATACTCAACAAGAGAAGATTCAGAAAAGGAGGACCAAGCAATCAAAACAACAATCAATTCAATACAAAATACAAAGCAAGATGTGATGCAAACAAGAAGCAAGGAGACAAATGCTTCGAATGTGGGCAGCTCGGTCATTATGCGGTGGATTGTCCAACAAAGAAGAAGAAAGAAATGAAGAATGAAAGAAAACTAAAGTTCAATAACTTCCAAATCACTTGGAACGATTGCAACTCGGAAGGAGAAATTGAAGAAGAAGAAGAATCGGCTCAAATTGCTTTTATGGCAATTGGTGACAATAAGGTAACTTCTCATCCTCAATGTGAAAGTGACGATGATGATGATGATGATCTAGAGTCATTTGTTGCAAAATTGCATGAAAGCCTAAAAGAGTCCTATGCTAGAAACAAAGAACTAAAACAGAAAATTACTTTTCTTTTGCAAGACAATGCAAATTTGGTCCAAGATAACAAAAAATTAAAATATGATAATGATTGCCTAGTAAGAGCTGAAATGGAATTGCAGCATGAACTTGATAAAAAAACAAGTCTTTGTGAAATGCTTAAGAAAAGACAAAATGACTTGAAAAGAAGAATGGATAATCTAGACATGATCCTACAAAACAAGAAACAAAATGTCTCTACAAGAAATATGTTTAAGTCTCGCTTTAATCTCTATGAAAGGAAACTCACCTTTAGTGCAAATGAATTTACAATTTATAGAAAAAGTGGAGTTAGGTTCATTAAACCAATTCATGCAAATGACCCCACTTTTATGTGTGATTTTTGTTGTCAAGTAGGACATTTAAAGCATGATTTCTATGTAAGAAGAAATATGAGAAAAGGAATGAAATGCATGTGGTTAGTCAAACATGATTCTAGCCATCAAGGACCCAAAAATTAAAAAGGGTACCAAACTTTCTATCTCTTGTATAAGTGAAAATTGAAAAAGCCATAAAAGAATCAAAGTGGTTCATTGATAGTGGATGCTCAAGGCACATGACCGGTGATGTGAAACCCCAGATTTTTCTAACATTTTCTTAAGGAATTTATTTTATTAATAAAACTAATGTATTTCAAAAAAAAAAAAGGGAATTATGTCTTCTAGTAACTACCCACTAACCAATAACCTCCTCCCACCCAACTACCACTAATGAATAGTGGGTGGTTATACACTAAATTATGCCTGCTTACAAAACTACCTTTTCCCCAAACCAAAACAACGTAATATTTTTTCTCTCCTCTTCATCTGACAAACAAAAAAAACTACAGAAACTCTCTTATCAAATTAAAGATAAAAGGCAACTCACCAGAGGATCTTTACATTTTGATTTAATCAAGTAAGTTTACAATTTAAGATTACTTTACTTAATTATGCTACATAATCTACTACTGTATTTAATATATTTTCATGTTATCATTTGAGGAATTTATGCCATGATTGTAGTAATTTTATTCATTCAAGATTTCTTAGAGATTAGGTAGGAATTTCCTATTTAATAGATGAATTTACGTGAGATTATAGATGATTGTTTTTTGGTCTTAATTCAATGCATGAAAACTAGTGGGTTGTTTTCAAAAAAGGAAAAAAAGATCACCTACAAGCTTGAGCTTCACCATGGTTTTGAATGAGGGTCATCTGACCTCCCTTAGGCGATGCAAGGCAAAGGCCACACATCATCGGTGATTTGAGGAAAGAGGCGGCTTAGCCGTGGCAACCAATGAAAAAAAAAAGAGAGCAAAGCAGCACTCAAGTCACCCCAAGAATGGAGCCAAAGAAATGAGGGGAGAAAGACAGAATGATGTCATGGCAGGTGATGGTGACTGACATATGAGGAAGTTAAGGTTTCAGTTGGGAAAGAAAAGGGGAATTGCTGGAAAAAAAAAAAAAGAAGAAGAAGAGAAGGACCCGCTTGGAAACCGGTCGAGATTTGGGTCAAGGAAATGGGTTGAAACCGGTAGGGTTTCGGTTTGAGAATGGGTCAAATAACCCTATGGGTTAGATTTGATTTGGCCAATACACCTTGTGGGTTAAAAACTTGGGCTTGATGAATTAAAATGTGAGGCTGATTTATTAAAAGAACTTTGGGCCTAACCTGGTGACTAAGGAAGAGGAAGACTTTGGCTCAGTTGGGCTTAGTTAACCAAATAAACGATGGTGGTCATAAAATCCAAGTTAAATAAACCGCAAAGCACCTAACCTTAATTAGACAAGTCCAAAACTCTTTTTAGGAAAGTCCATGTCTTAAAACTGAAGGCAATTAAGAAATTGGCCCAATACAAATATAATTATAAGACTAATGGGAAATATGTAGTAAATAGGCAAAGGAAAAATTAATCAATTATTAACAACGGATAAAAATAGGTAGATAAATGATTGATTAATTAACTATTAATAATAGCTAATCAATTAAGTAATTAGACAATAATACTTAGATAAAAGAATAATTGATTAATTAATTTATAATGATTAATTATTTAAATGACAATAGGCAAGAGAAATAATAAGTGAATACATGTAAATAAGTTAAATACGTGAATAAATGAATGAGATATACTTATAAATATTAACTGGATAAATAGATTAAATACTTATTATAAACTAATAAGTAATTATTTAAATACATGAGTGCATGAATAAACTATCTATATATATATACGCATAAATAAATAATAAATAAGATAAATAGACGTAGTAGATGAATGAGTTAGCAAATAAATAACACTTATTCCTATATCACAAAACAATACATCTTTTGATTAAAATAAAATATAGAAATTTCTAAATATGGAAAACTTTCCAAAAAGAGAAATCTTTTACCTTTAGAAACTATTCAAGTACACTTTAGTGAATGTCTGAGCACGTTTTCCAGGGTTGTTTAAAATAGGATGGATTACACGAAAAATAGGTTAAATAAATTAATGAATATGTGCATGTTATTGATTATAGGTTCGACGCAAGTTAAGGATGAGTTAGGAATAGCTCCCAAGTCAGCGGCTCGAGGTAGGTGGTTCTTACCCCTCTGTACTTTTGAAATGCTAAATATGAATTTTCACAAGTGAATGCTTTACTTTAGTATATGAAAAATGGATCATGTATGCCTATTTGAAATGTTTTACTATTCAAATTGTTATGAATTGAGTGGCATAGTTTTATGAAATAAAATGCATGTGATGTATGAAATGAGCTCTGAACGGTCATGAATAGACGGTAGGGACTATAGTCCCGATCATGTAAGGGGTCATGGCGGTTGGTATAGAGCCCGATTGACCTAGTCATGGCAGCTCGTATAAAGTCCCGACCGATTGACTCATGTCATGTCATGTCATGTGACCAATTGGTAATCATGAAACCCATTGGTCGCCTCCTGAAGGGGTTTAATCTCTAGGTCGAAAGTACTTCGAGCCGGATGTTGCATGTATTGTTTAAGAGTGTGTTTTGAGAAATATGACGACATGATTGATATGTTTATGATTTGCAAGTATGTTCAAGAAGATGATCATGTCATGTGTTTTCATGCCACGCCAAATGAAAATTGTTTATGTGTATGCCACTCACCATTTGAAATATATGTATGTAATTTTGGATAAGTTGCAAGATAATTCTTTTCACCTACTATGTGCATGTGGACCGTGGAAAGGTTTTGGCAAAAATATATTATGTATATAGCTACATGATCCCAGTGGGAGTAAGCACTATCTCCGAGCATGTGTCGCTCAACCCATACTTTCATAATCTTTTCTTGCAGATCTCGAAAAGCAAGTTCGGATTCGAGTAGACGATAAGAGTAAGGTAGATAGTTAGAAACTTATGTTGGTAACATAGTATAAGTTTTAGCAGTTGTATTAGTTTATTTGTGGTATGTATTTCTAGCATTTGTAAGTTTTAAATTTTAGTGAAGTTTTGTAAGTTATGATCATGTTGCCTTGTATTTGCGGAGTAAGGTCTCACAGTGCAGTGCCACGCTTGCAAATCTGGTCTGTGGACGCCGGATTTGGGGCATGACATTTAGTGGTATCAGAGCCAGGTTAAATGATCTGGAAATATGCAGGATGATAATTGAGTATTAACAAATTTTAGGAATTAGAATAAGATTGGTATAAAAGAAAGTAATAGAATGACTATCGTAATGATTTTTGAAAAGTGATAAGGATAGATGATGTGAGTTGGTTAATGGGTGTAGATCTTAGGATGAAACGAATATGGTAAGAGTTATCTTGTATTATGGTGACAAGTAAATTGCAGCTGCAGGTATACCTTAAGTTGGAATTATAGTAATAGAATTGATGAAATCCCTTCATTTATAGGTCAGGGCTGATAGTGACAAAATTTCGACAGTAAGGCACATATGGACATAAATTCAAAAGAATACAATTAAGTTAAACGAAGAAGGAAATAAACTTGAGGAAGTTAATGTAACACTGTAGGAGGAGATACCCCATGGCCTAGGTGAAGAGTGCAACTGTACAATAGAGGTAACAAGATGCGATGTTAAGTGCTTGAGGATGGAAAATGAAGCTCTAAAGGTTGAAGTCAAACAAATAGAAAAGTCAAGAGATTATTTGGGAGACGAGTATAAATTGGATGATGATTGCCCCATAGAATGGAAGATGCAGCACAGGATTTGGACAAGAAGTCGAAGAAGATGTATGAGGAAAAGAACCGTGAAATATTTATTGAGGAAAAATGAACGCTGCCTTACATGAGCATGGCAAGTGACTCCAAAGGGTAAACTTGAAAGTAATAAAGAAAAAGGACTGATGGAACGTAAGATTTCAAGAATGAAAAGTAAGGTGGCATGTACGAAAGCTAGAGTTAAGGAGCTAGAGAGGGAAGTCCAAAATCGGATGCTTGAGAAGTTCCAAATGGGTAGAGACCAAAATGCAAGGTTCTGAGTTACCGGAAGGCCTAGTCAATAAAGGAGAAAGCAAATTATTGAGAAGAACACCGCTTATCGGGCATTGAGGACTAAGTATGTAAATAAAAGGAACTATTTTCGTTCTGTCGAGGATGGTGTAGAGAATGTCTCGGATATGGACACATTTTGGCCCGACACTGAATATGAGGACAATGGTGCAAACGAAATTGCCATGGAAGTCGAGGAAGAGGTAGGCAATGATGCAAACCAAGAGGTCGTATAAGAGGCGAACGAGGATTTCGGGAATATAGAGGACCCGCAGTGATGCATAGCACCTGAAACTCATAGTAATTCGAGTAGGAGTTCAGTGTCAGTAGGAATTAAATAAGTAGGGTTAGTAATACTCTACATAGGTAGTTAGCAGATTTCCTTGAAATCACTAGTAAGCAATAGTTGTTTTTGAATATTCTTTTCCTAATTTAGGACTCATATTGTTGGTCTCTCGATTTAAAGGAAAAAAAAATGCATGATGTGATTTACATTTTTTTTATACACTAGCCGTTGTTTAATCATTTTATAAATATAATTTTGTTAAAAAAAAAATAAGACTCTATTTTTTTTAGATTTATACATAGTCTCAGTTTAAGTTGGGGAGTTGAACAAATTTGAAAATTAGGTTTCTTTCTTCAAAGTAGTCAAACATATTTTCCCAAATGTATAAAGAAAATGTTATATTTGAAATGAGGAAATTAATCATAGTTTGTATACAAATTTTGTTTTAATAAATGTTTTGCTATAAACTGAATATTAAAATAGTTTTACTAGCACTATTCGTGTGTAAAAAAAAAATGTAAAACTTTTCATAATTTGAAAATTTTACATAGCTGCATAATATAAACCCTTCTGTATGGAGGACCTTATTTTCTTTTCAAAAAAAAAAAAAATGGGGACATATATATTAATAAAAAATATAATAAATGAAAAAAAAAAAAAAAGAGTTTCGAGGACGAAACTTTATTTAAGGGGGGTAGAATGTGAAACCCCAGATTTTTCTAACATTTTCTTAAGGAATTTATTTTATTAATAAAACTAATGTATTTCAAAAAAAAAAAAAAGGGAATTATGTCTTCTAGTAACTACCCACTAACCAATAACCTCCTCCCACCCAACTACCACTAATGAATAGTGGGTGGTTATACACTAAATTATGCCTGCTTACAAAACTACCTTTTCCCCAAACCAAAACAACGTAATATTTTTTCTCTCCTCTTCATCTGACAAACAAAAAAAAAACTACAGAAACTCTCTTATCAAATTAAAGATAAAAGGCAACTCACCAGAGGATCTTTACATTTTGATTTAATCAAGTAAGTTTACAATTTAAGATTACTTTACTTAATTATGCTACATAATCTACTACTGTATTTAATATATTTTCATGTTATCATTTGAGGAATTTATGCCATGATTGTAGTAATTTTATTCATTCAAGATTTCTTAGGAGATTAGGTAGGAATTTCCTTATTTAATAGATGAATTTATGGGTGAGATTGGTAGATGATTGTTTTTTTTGGCCTTAATTCAATGCATGAAAACTAGTGGGTTGTTTTCAAAAAAGGAAAAAAAAAATATCAAGCTTGAGCTTCACCATGGCTTTTAAATGGAGGTCATGGACCCTCCCTTAGTGCCGGGCAAAGGCGGCACATCATCATGATTGAGGTGGCCTCCGGCCTAATACACCGCTTAGCCGTGGCAACCAATGAAAAAAAAAAAGAGAGGCCCCCTCAAGTATTCTCTAAACAATGGAGCCAATGAGGAAGGAGGAGAAAGCAGAATGACGTCTGGCAGATGGTGATGGTGGCCAACATATACGAGGAAGTTAAGGTTTCAGTTGGGAAAGAAAAGGGGAAAAAAAAAAAAAGAAGAAAAACCGGTCGATTTTGAGTCAAGAAATGGGTTGAAACCGGGTAGGGTTTCTGGTTTGGAGAATGGGTCAAATAACCCTTATGGGTTAGATTTGGATTTGGGCTGGGCCGACACCTTGGTGGGTTAAAAACTTGGGCTTGATGAATTAAAATGTGAGGCTGATTTATTAAAAGAACTTTGGGCCTAACCTGGTGACTAAGGAAGAGGAAGACTTTTGGGCTCAGTTGGGCTTAGTTAACCAAATAAACGATGGGCTGGTCATAAAATCCAAGTTAAATAAACTGCAAAGACCCTAACCTTAATTAGACAAGTCCAAAACTCTTTTTAGGAAAGTCCATGTCTTAAAACTGAAGGCAATTAAGAAATTGGCCCAATACAAATATAATTATAAGACTAATGGGAAATATGTAGTAAATAGGCAAAGGAAAAATTAATCAATTATTAACAACGGATAAAAATAGGTAGATAAATGATTGATTAATTAACTATTAATAATAGCTAATCAATTAAGTAATTAGACAATAATACTTAGATAAAAGAATAATTGATTAATTAATTTATAATGATTAATTATTTAAATGACAATAGGCAAGAGAAATAATAAGTGAATACATGTAAATAAGTTAAATACGTGAATAAATGAATGAGATATACTTATAAATATTAACTGGATAAATAGATTAAATACTTATTATAAACTAATAAGTAATTATTTAAATACATGAGTGCATGAATAAACTATCTATATATATATAGCATAAATAAATAATAAATAAGATAAATAGACGTAGTAGATGAATGAGTTAGCAAATAAATAACACTTATTCCTATATCACAAAACAATACATCTTTTGATTAAAATAAAATATAGAAATTTCTAAATATGGAAAACTTTCCAAAAAGAGAAATCTTTTACCTTTAGAAACTATTCAAGTACACTTTAGTGAATGTCCGAAACGTTTCCGGGTTGTTTAAAATAGGATGGATTACGAAAAATAGGTTAAATAAATTAATGAATATGTGCATGTTATTGATTATAGGTTCGACGCAAGTTAAGGATGAGTTAGGAATAGCTCCCAAGTCGTTCGAGGTAGGTGGTTCTTACCCTCCTCAGACTTTTGAAATGCTAAATATGAATTTTCACAAGTGAATGCTTTACTTTAGTATATGAAAATGGATCATGTATGCCTATTTGAAATGTTTTACTATTCAAATTGTTATGAATTGAGTGGCATAGTTTTATGAAATAAAATGCATGTGATGTATGAAATGAGCTCTGAACGGTCATGAAAATAGGTAGGACTATAGTCCCGATCATGTAAGGGTCATGGATTGGTATAGACACCGATTGACCTAGTCATGGCGTTAGTATAAAGCCGACCGATTGACTCATGTCATGTCATGTCATGTGACCAATTGGTAATCATGAAACCCATTGGTCGCCTCCCAGAAGGGGTTTAATCTCTAGGTCGAAATCGAAGCCGATGTTGCATGTATTGTTTAAGAGCTGTGTTTTGAGAAATATGACGACATGATTGATATGTTTATGATTTGCAAGTATGTTCAGTGAAGATGATCATGTCATGTGTTTTCATGCCACGTCAAATGAAAATTGTTTATGTGTATGCCACTCACTATTTGAAATATATGTATGTAATTTTGGATAAGTTGCAAGATAATTCTTTTCACCTACTATGTGCATGGACCGGTGTGAAAGGTTTTGGCAAAAATATATTATGTATATAGCTACATGATCCGGCAGGGAGTAAGCACTATCTCTGAGCATGTCGCTTCAACCCATACTTTCATAATCTTTTCTTGCAGATCTCGAAAAGCAAGTTCGGATTCGAGTAGACGATAAGAGTAAGGTAGATAGTTAGAAACTTATGTTGGTAACATAGTATAAGTTTTTAGCAGTTGTATTAGTTTATTTGTGGTATGTATTTCTCTAGCATTTGTAAGTTTTAAATTTTAGTGAAGTTTTGTAAGTTATGATCATGTTGCCTTGTATTTGCGGGAGTAAGGTCTCACAGGTACGGCATGCCACGTTGCAAATCTGGTTCAGGGACGCGGATTTGGGGCGTGACAGGTGATCCATCACAATTCATCAAGTTCAAATCAAAGTCAAGTGGAAATGTAACTTTTGGTGATGACATGAAAGCCAAAACAATTGGAGTAGGTGATGTTGGTAAGAATGGTGAAACATTTGTGCATAATTTTCTTTTAGTAGATAATTTGGGATATAATTTGCTTGGTGTTAGTCAATTATGTGATAAAGACTTGTTTGTTTTATTCAAAAAATATGAATGTTTGGTTCTTGACTCAAAATTCAATATCAATTTCAAAGGAAAATGGTTCAATGATATCTATGTTGTAGTTCTTGAGAAAATTGACTCTTCTAATTTTAAATGCCTTAAGATTTCAAATGAAGACCCTTGGTTGTGGCATAGAAGACTTTGTCATTTTAACATGGATGTGATAAATGAAATTTCTAAAAAGGAACTTGTTAGAGGTTTACCTAAAGTCAAGTTTGAAAAGGATAAGATTTGTGACGCATGTCAATTTGGCAAACAAACCAAAACATCATTCAAACCTAAAAGAAATGTTTCAACATCTAAACCATTGGAACTCTTACATCTTGATTTATTTGGTCCTACACCTATTGCTAGCCTAGGAGGTAAGAGATATTGTTTTGTGATTGTTGATGACTATTCTAGATATACATGGTCTGTTTTTCTTGCTCATAAAGATGACGCTTTTGAAAAGTTTTGTTTCCCTATTTGCAAAAGTGCAAAACTTACTTGGTTTGCATATTATCAAAATTAGAAGTGATAATGGTTCGGAATTTAAATTTTGTGGTTTTCCAGAATTTTGTGATCACAATGGAATATCTCATGAATTTTCTATTGTAAAAACCCCTCAACAAAATGGTGATGTTGAAAGAAAAAATAGGACACTTGTTGAAGCCACAAGAACTATGTTAAGTGAAAATGAATTACCAAAATATTTTTGGGCGGAGGCCGTGAATACGGCTTGTTATATAATGAATAGAGTTTTGCTAAGACCTATTTTGAACAAAACCTCTTACGAATTGATGTTTGATAAAAAGCCTATTGTTGGTTATTTTAGAGTTTTTGGATGCAAATGTTTTATTTTAAATGTTAAGGAACATCTTGGAAAATTTGATAAGAAAACCGATGAAGGAATTTTCTTGGGATATTGTGAAAATAAAAGAGGATATAGAGTTTACAATAGAAGAACTCTTGTAATTGAGGAAGCAATTCACATTACATTTGATGAATCTATTGGTAATTCTTCAAATAGTACTTGTGTAGATGATGATGTAGGTATTCAAAAAAATCTTGAAAAGCTTACACTTCAAGAAGGAAACAATGGTGAAATAGAAGAAAATTCAAAGGAAGGTGATTCTCAAGAAAACTGAATGCTAGATAAAAAAAACAAAGATGACGATGCACCAAAGGATCTTCCCAAAGCTTGGAAGTTCATTCAAAATCATCCTATGGATTTGATCATTAGTGATCCATCCGAAAGGGTAAGAACTCGCTCTTCATCAAAATCATTATTTGATAATATTGCATTTGTTTCTCATATTGAGCCTAAAAATATTAATGATGTCTTGAAAGATGATTATTGGATAGTAGCCATGCAAGAGGAATTAAATCAATTTGAAAGAAATAATGTTTGGACTTTAGTTGAAAGACTTCAAAACTATCCTATTATTGGCACTGAATGGGTGTTTACAAATAAATTAAATGACAAAGGTGAAATTGTAAGGAATAAGGCTAGATTAGTAGTTAAAGGATATGCTCAAAAAGAAGGTATTGATTATGATGAAACGTTTGCTCTCGTTGCTAGATTAGAATCTATAAGAATGTTTCTTGCATTTGCTTGTTTCAAAGGTTTTAAATTGTATCAAATGGATGTTAAAAGTGCTTTTCTAAATGGTTTCATTGATCAAGAAGTCTATGTGGATCAACCACCCAGTTTTGAAAATGAAAAATTTCCTAACCATGTATTTAAGGTTTCAAAAGCATTATATGGTCTAAAAAAAGCCCCTAGGGTTTGGTATGAACGTTTTAGTGGTTTTTTAATTGAAAAGGGTTTTAAAAGAGGCATTGTAGACACTACTCTTTTTACAAAACAAAAATCAAATGATCTTCTTATTGTGCAAATTTATGTTGATGATATTATATTTGGTGCTACTAATGAGCATTTGTGCAAGGATTTTTCCACTATTATGCAAAATGAGTTTGAGATAAGTTTAATGGGAGAATTGAACTTCTTCCTCGGACTCCAAGTCCTTCAAACAAGTGAAGGACCTTCATCAACCAAATTAAATACACCAAAGAACTTCTCAAAAGGTTCGGCATGGAAGATTCAAAGCAAGTGGGAACACCAATGTGTACGTCCACCAAACTTGAGAAGGATGAAGAATGTACTAATGTAGATGAGAAAAAGTATAGAGGTATGATCGGAAGCCTTCTTTATTTAACCGCAAGTAGACCAGATATTATGTTTGCTGTATGTTTATGTGCTCGTTTTCAATCTTGTCCAAAAGAATCTCATTTGAATGCCGTTAAAAGAATTTTTCGTTATTTAAAAAGAACTATGAATTTTGGTCTTTGGTATTCTAAATGTCATGAATTTGCCTTGTGTGGTTTTACGGATGCTGATTTTGGTGGTTGTAGGATTGATAGAAAAAGTACTAGTGGTTCTTGTCTTTTTCTTGGAAATTGCTTAGTCTCTTGGTTTAGTAAGAAACAAAATGCCATTTCCTTGTCAATAACCGAAGCGGAATATGTTGCGCTAGTGCATGTTGTGCTCAATTACTATGGATGAAACATACCTTGAATGATTATGGTTTGACATATGATTGTAGACACCAAATTTTTACTAATTTTTCATGTTTTCCTACAGTTTTGTTGATTTAATTGATCATTTATTTTTCTACATTTAATGTGAATTTATTTTCCTTATTTACAGGTTCATCCAAAAAAAAAAAAGAAGAAAAAGAAAATCAATCAAGGTGATTAGTGAAAAGTAATTTGAAACTTCAAAATATTAGTTTTTTCTCATGTCTTTTATTTTATTTTCGTTCTGCTTTTTTTTTTGATTTATTTGCCTTATTCTACTTTATTTTCTTTATTTGCTTGGTTTTTCAAAAAAAAAAAAGAAAAAAAAGAAAAAAAAAGGAAAAAAAGAAAAAAGAGAGTAAAATCACATCAAAAGATTTTTGCTACTAACTCCCTCCAACTCTCTATCTCTCTCTCGGTTCCATCACTTCACACAGACATGCACAACAACTCTCAGACATTTCACACAAAAACCCACCCACTCCCCAACTCTCCTGACATTACCAGTTCCCACACTCATCACACACAACTCACACACAAAAACTCTCCTCCTCACTCTCGGCTCTCGATCTCCCATTTTGCACACACAACTCACAAAAAAAAAAGACTCAAGGAAAAAACAAGAAAACAGAGCTCCCTTATTTTTCTCTCATCTCTCGACCTCTCACTCAACACACACAACACACAAGCACCCAACACACACGGTTCTCTTCTTCTCTGCACACTTAACACACGCACACGAGAGCAAAGAAAAAAAAAAAGAAAATCAGCAAACGGAAAAAAAGGACAAAGAGGTGAAGCTACTGCCGAGGAAATTCAGCAGCTATCAACGCCACAGAGCTCACCAAAATCTTCTAACAAGCATTGTAAGATTTCCTCAAACTTCTCCTTTAAAATTCCAATGTAAAAAGCATGTTTTCATGGATTTTCTTTTTCTTTTCATTTCTGGACGTTATATGCCAATGTTGGGACTTCGGGTGTTGATAAATGGACTTTGGAGTTGTTTTTGCTGAATTTTTGGGTTTGTTTATGTTAGTTTTGAGGGTAGAAATAATGGGTTTACTTAATGCTTTTTATATGTTTGATAAAATGTTTTGATGAAGAACCGAATTTGATTCTTGTTAAATTAAGTCTTAGTTGCATTGTATAATTCGCAAAGATCGTTTAGACATAAATTTCATGAATTTTGGGGTTGATTTGAGCATTTTGAAAAAAAAATTTTAACCGCTGTAATTTTCACGTTGACCACTTTTGTGCGTGTTTTGCAAAACTAAGCTCTAAATGAATTCTACGCGAAAATCGAGTGGGGAGGTATATTTTGAGAATTTTGTCACCGAAATTCAGGCCACAGCGGCATGCGGTGGTCCGTGGTGGTCAGGTGCCTCCATGGACGCCGGTGGCTACCTGGTCTATTGAGAAAGAGGAAGAAGAAAGAGAGGAAGAAGAAGAAGAAGAAGAAAAGAAAAGAAAAAAAGAGTTTGGGCCATGTCATTTTTCGGTTGGACTTTGCTATTTTCGTTTGGGCTTATCTATCAGGCTTGTGCTTACTTTGCTTGGGGCCTTTGATTGGGTTTTTGTTATTTCCGTTTGGGCTTTTCTATCGGATTTGTGTTTAATTTATCTGGTTATTTTGTTTTGGGCCTCTGCTTGGGTTTAGTTTATTCTTGCTTGGGCCGAAGAAGTGTCGGCCCAATTCTTAAAATTTTCCCAGCCCACCTTTCGGTCCATTTAAAGTAATTTAGACATTGACCCCTGTTTTTCAACCAGTTTCACTTTGGCCCTAAAACTTTAATTTTCTTTCACATAGGTCCCTATTTTAATTACATTTTTGGTCCCTCAACTTTATTTTCATTCAATTTTGACCCCCTGATCTTTTGGAAAATTGTGTTCGGACCCCAAAAAGTTTTCAAATATTTTTAATTACATCCCTAATAGAATGTTGACTTTGCAATTATAAATGTTTCCTTTCTTTAATTGTTAAGTATAAGTTTCTTATGTGCATTGTCTCCTTTTAACATTTTGATTTGACTTATTCATTTTTTATTGGCATTTATTTATTGAGTTATTTTAACATGTGTATTCGTTTTGAGTAAGTGACCCGAAGTTCCCATTTGAGTCTCGGGGGAGGTATATCTAAAACCTTTAGAATTTTCTCTTTACGTGCCTTATGTGTTTTTTTTTTATTGCATGAATTTGCATGTTTAAATTTATTTTCCTTAGTTTTATTCATTTTAGTCTTTAATCGCTTTATTTAATTTTTCATAATTATTTGGAAGGCACTTGAATGCCAAGTTGTAATAGATAGGTTTAATTTTGCAAAAAAGTGTATTTATTTTAGAAAATGTAATAGTTAGATTATTATTTCAATTTCCCATTTAGAATTGTATAGGTTCCAATGTAATAATTAGGTTTTATAATGCTTTTATTTGTGTGTTTGCATGCTCGTGTTTATTGTTTCCTAGGGTTTTGCATATAGATATTATGCTTATGTGTTATGTGTTTATGTGTTTTTTATGTGTTTACTTGTTTATTATCATGTCTACATGTTTTATTATGCAAATGTATTGATCGCCACCACACTAGTCCAACGCTAGTTGTGGTTCGCTTCTCTAACGCTTGTCACACTAGTCCAACGCTTAGTGACTCATAGGAAAAGGTTAGTCCAATGCTAGACCTTTAAGCCGTAGAATAACATATTACATATCATTTCATGCATTTAGGGATTTTATTTTTCATTTTTTCATGTTTATTTCTTGTATGTAAAACATGATATTTAAACTTGCATTCACATTTTTGAAATTAGAAAATAGATTAGTGCATTTTAGAGCATTACCCTTTGAATTAGGGAAAAAAGCGAGTATGGCTTTCTAGCCTTAGCACGCTTTTATTTCCTTCTATGAAAAGGAAGATTTAAAGTCACAAACTTAGTTCCCCACACCTATTATGTTGCATTATCCCTCTTTAGGACATACATGTGCATTATTTTAAATTCTATCAAAATCATTCTTTAAAAATCAAGTTTCTTCTTCCGCTTAAATTCAAAGTCAAAAATCCATTTTTCTTAAAATTTCATCTTTTGAAGATCAAGTTCCTTTTGCACTTTAAAATTCATCTTTTCAAAAATCCAATTTCTTTTCCCTTGAGATTTTATAAAAATTGCATTTCTTTTGAAAATCCTAATTTCTTGTTTTTTTCGAGTCTCATCATTTGCATTTCTCGTGACCTTCTCGAGGGATCAAATTTGATACACACTAATGTGATCAATTCCAATCAAATCTCAAGGAGACATTTTGCCCGTCCGACCCAACATTAGGTTTAAATTTTGCATTCATATAGATAACATCCAAATGTGATAAATTTTAAAGTTAGAATTAGGAAATTTTAACTAAATCAATGAACTAGCTTTGGCTAATAGGTTAGAAGGTGCCTTAGAGACAGTAACATCAAATCTTTGCCTTCTTCTTTCAACTGCGGACCGAACCTTTTCTCTAATTTTCAAAGACGCGGAGTCGCCTAAAAAGGGTTTTCTTACTTTATTTTCATTAATTAAAATTTTTGGGTGACTTGGTACACCTAAACCCATACCAAGTGTACCCAAATTTCTAAAAACCCTTTTCTAGACTTTTGGTTTTGGGTCCAAATCGTCGCATTTTTGTAGTCCCATGACCCATTTCTTTTTCAAAAATCAAAAATCAATTTTTTAACTAAAGAACCTTTTTTTTTCAACTAAAAAACTCGAAACGACGAGTTTTGTTTCCTTTTTCAAAAATGGGGCGCGACAATGATAATATGCCTATATTTTGTGATAATATTAGTGCAATAAATCTGACAAAAAATCCCATTCAACATTCTAGGACAAAACACATACACATTAAGTATCATTTCATTCATGATCTTGTTCAAAAAGGTGAAATCTGTGTAAATTATGTTTGTTCAAATGACCAAATTGCTGACAGTTTCACAAAAGTATTGCCCTTAGAACACTTTGTATATCTTCATTCGAAATTGGGCATCTTAGAAAATGAACCTTGCTTTTCCGCAATAAACTTATCTGACGTCCCGACCGATGAATGATCGTCCGACAAGAAACTCTTTGGTCTTTTCCAAAATGCTATCTGACGGATATATCGAACGCTTTCACGACGTCGACATCCGACACATTAACAAATACAGACGTCATTTCATTTCATTTCATCACCAAACACATTTAATTGGACGCGACCTTCCCAACCACCTCATTTCAAAACTCCAAATTCCAAACCAAATTTTCACCATTTCTCAAAATTGAAGGTTGGACTTCTTTCACTTACCTATTGCGACCAAACTTTCATCAATCTTCTTCCCTATAAAATACTCCTCTTTTTATCCCCAAATTTCATCTGAAACCCTAAACCTTCTTTTCACCTATTTCTGATCTGAAAAACCGATACATTATCGCCCAATTTGCTAGTTCATCACTCTACATATCACATAGACAGTCTTTCATCACTTAAATCACATACTCAAGCACGATGGTGCGTACTCGTGAAGCTCTATCATCTACCGGACGCAAGAGGATGCCAAGAGATGAGGATACTCCTTCTCCTAAAGCCAAACGGACTTCATCAAGGACCGACGTGGCTCTAGTTCTCGCTTCAAACAACCCAGCCTACTCAAACCAATCCTCAGGTTATCACAGAACCCACTTCATTGCCTAAGTTCATTGATAATGATGCCGAGTCTAGGTTTGCTCGCTTTCTCAAAAAAAGTTTCATCATTCGTGAGGTCCATTACCCCTCCTCAATTTAGGAAAATCGATCTAGAGTCGCCTTAGGCTGTTTGAATTTTAAATGGTCTCACATCATTGTTATGCCTAACATCTATTATCCATATGATGTATCAGTTCTTTGCTAACCTTAGAAGGTGATTCTCGTGATGAATCAAGTCTCGTGTCAATGGTGTTGATTTAGTATTTGACTCATGTGGTTAATGAAATCTTGAAAACTACCATTGAGTTTGGTTGCAAAAAAGTAAGATTGCAAATTTCTTTTCTTATGAGGAAAACCGATTAGCTTAAACCATTTCAATGCTGAAAATTAATGACTTACTTTCAATCCCCTTTCAAACCCCTATGGATGCCAAGTTGAAGATTTGAGTCCAAAAAATCTGATCACTTTTACAATTATTTCAAATCTGCTTGTTCCAACCGATGGTCACCGTACGGATACAAATAAAATAGAGTTGTATCTATTTTATTGTTTTGTTGAAAAAATTAGGATTGATTTTGGCTTTGTCATGTGCAAATTTCTGATGAAACTATATACTGATACAAGAAGAAAACTATCCTATGTCAAGTTTTTAACCCCCATTTTCGAACACTTTAAAGTTCCTATAAGTGGTGTTTGTCCTAAGGACTCAATCACTTCTGTCTTTTCAAAATCATATTTTGAAAGAAAGAATTTGAAATTCTTTTGATCGTGCTTTGGTGCACCAAGGATGCTGCATCCGAAGTCATGCTCTAAAAAACACATGATACTCCCTGTCTCCCAATATCACCGTAACTCTTAGTTCACCTCCAGTGTTCATCTATTCATCCTAGGAAGTCTGTATCTAGAATTTCTCCTCAATCTGAAGTCATGAAACTACTAAGTGAGCTCAAGAGTCATGTTCTTCTCCTCGAACATGGTCTTATGTTAACCATGACATCCGATCAAAAATCTGATTTTCTTGACAAAAGAAATCTGTTATTTCCTCCTCCCTTGGATGAAAATCCTTCTCAAGTCAAAGAGCTACCTAATTGATCCTACATTGAGGCCCAAGAGGTGATCAATCACCAACCCCATAGCTGATCCCTCATCATCCTGAAAAAAGGAAAAGAACCATGGTGTGGGAAGAGGAAGAGGAAGATGGTGAAGAGATCAAGAAGAGGATGATTCACCTACCGCCTTATCGTAAGACTAATCCGGAACAAGATCCACATTTACACTTTAGGCACTCTAAGATGCATTTACACTTCACATTAGAATGCTCAAATTTCTTTTTGTTCCCTTATGCTAATGTTGGAAATGTATCAAACTATTTTACCGCTTTCTTTCGCCTTTTGTAATTCCTTTGGGAATCAACGCCGCGACTTTTATCGAATTTTGTTTGTAGTTAATGATGATGAATTTGACTTCCTTTCATATATATGTGTGTTGAGTTTGTGCTTTTACTGTATTTTGTGTGACTGTGATAAATTAGACTTGGCTTGTGATAGTAAATGCCATTGAATGGCTGTGGAATGTGATGCTGTGATGATTGAACATTGTTATTATTGAATGGTGTTGAATGTTGTTGTTAAATGTTGGATTTGGATTGCTGATGTTGGTAACATTTTTGGATTTGGCATATTGCTGTAAGCACATTTGGTATTGAAGATTTCACTGCTTGCTTAGCACATTTTGTGTTGAAAAATTTCATATGTGATGACAAAAAGGGGGAGAAAGCTGTGATTTGGTGATCTGAACTCGTATTTTGATATATTGAATTTAATTGTTAAGTAGTAGTGACCGAGTAAGGGGGAGCTTGTTAATCAACCAAATTTAGACAGGCATTCGAGTAAGGTAAGGGGGAGTTTTTGAGCTTTTGATCTTTCAAATTCAATATTTTTCAAATCACATTCAATTGTTTTATCATCATCAAAAAGGGGGAGAATGTTAATCGTGATCCCGAATTTTGACAATTACAAAACAATTGAAGAAATTGATCTAACATTTTCCATTGAGATCATTGATAGCACAGGTCATCAAGGCATGAATCTTGTTGAAGAATCTGTTGACTGTCGGACGGACGATACCTTATATCGGACGTCCGATAAAACTCGAAACTTTCCTATCGGACGCTCAACCTGACGTATCGGATGTCCGTTAGACAGGGGATGTATCGGACACTTCTTTCGGACGCACAACAACCACATCGGATGTCCAAAGATATCCAAGAAATTTTGTGAGCTCTCTGGCCACTTTCGGACGTAAGCCATCGGACGCAAAAACATGTATCAGCCGTCCGATCATTTTCATGAAGATTTTCTGAGCTTACTGGTCGCTGTCGGACGCAAAGCCTATCGGACGCAGAATCATCCATCGGCCGTCCGATAAAGAACGCAATAGCCTATCGGACGCACAACAGAGTGTCGGACGTCCGATAGCTCCAACGGCTAGTTGACCTTTCAGCTTCTTCTATCCGTTGACCTCAATTCCAAGGCACTTTTTGGTCTCCTATAAATACAAGCCTTGTCTGAAAATCAAAAAAAAATTGTACACTTGGATAACAAGTTCTTAAGAGTAATTTTAGCTAGAAAATACTCTTTTTGAGTAAGAATTGTTAGTCTTGAAGTGTGAGTACATTGACAAGCTTTTCAATTGTGAGTGAGTTGACCATTTGTGTAGCTTTGTGAGGGTTTTCTGTAAAGAGCGTAAAACTTCCTAACTTGACTAAGTGGGGCTTGGGGCAAGGAGGAAGTGATCCTTCTATTGTACATAAGGTTGATCGAACCTCATCAAATTGAAGAAGCTTTATTTGAGGAATTCTCTTCAAGCTCAAGTGGAGCTTTGAAGAAGTTTGGTTTGCTTTCTAAATCTGTTTCTTTTCAATCTTCTTTTCGAACTCTTCGATTGAAATATCATCTATACATCTCGGTTTTGATTGTCTATTTGATTGACATATTATTTGTGTGAGAAGCTGTGATTAAAATTTGAAAAAGGGGCATTATTTGATTAGTTCTTAGACAACCTAATTCACCCCCCTCTTAGGTTGTCTTTGGGCCTTACACCCCGGATCTCAGTAACCAATATCCTATATTACTCTAATGTAACCCCTCAGCGTAACTTAATATATTTGCCTAATAATACTGTTGGCCCAATACAATTTGCGTCACAAGGCGTTGGAAGCTGTCAATGGAACATGACTGATTATGTTTCAGGCGCGGAACAGCATCGTTCCAGTCGATGCCTACTTAGACCGATACATGGTGCCGTCACGACCGCGACCAACTGATCATCAGTGCATGATGGGGGCGGTCCGGGCTATCGACAAGAATGTGATGGCTTTCAGAAGGAACAAGTCAAAGGCAGAGCAGTTTTGAGAATCCCTATAACTAAGGAAATGGGTGGTTTCCATAACCCCATTATCCTGAGAAAATGCCCATGAGCGAAAGTGGACATGGATTGGAATTCCAACTAATTTTAGGAGGGAAACAACGCCCATCCCGTATCTATAAATACTACAAGAAACATTAGACCAAGACATTCTTCAACAACTCTTCACTCCACAAAAAAAAAAAAAAAAAGGAGACAAAATTCGATGATTTCCTCTTTTAAAACAGCTTTCATAGAACAGCTAGGCTAGCTTTAGGATCTATCAGCTCTCTTAAATTAGGACTCGTAGAATTTCAGCAAGTTTTCAAGTTCATATTCCTTGAAATTTATCAAATTTATGTTATCTTTGTTGTCAATCATCGAACTTGTTCAGTCTTCAAGCAAGTCTCATCGGATTCATAACTTTCTTCATACTTTCTAGGTCAACCATTCTAATTCATTCATCGGTCTTACATACAGTTAATTTCCTTTTCATTCTTTCGCTCTATGATCAGCATGTTCTTAAACGAATTCTAAGTCCTTGAGGTTACTTAAGTCCAATGAACAGCTTTCGTCTCGAGGTCAGACCATGATTGGCGCACCCCAATTTTACTTTCACCCAATCGGTGTATTGAGATTTCCTAGTTTTCGTTTTATAGCTGGGTGGCAAGCCTACGAGCAGATTATCAATCGGCAAGTGTTCGTGAATTGCAGAAATCGGCACGAACAAATACTAACATAACCCCGAGTCTCGGTAGCCAATATCCCATTATGCTTAACTTTTTGGCCCTCATAGGACATCTAAATATCAGGAGCAAAAAGGATTAGGAAAGGATTAGTACCAGGATTAGTCAAAGTTGATCATGCTGCAATCAGGAATACAGATCGAACCCGTTGATTATCAGTGTTAAGAGTTTTCATAAGAAGATATATTGTAATGATTTGATGTATATGAGATAAAAAAAAGTAATTGAAAAATGTATTTACGAAAATTGTAAAAAAAATTTCTGTTGAAAATAGCAATCCATATCCTTCATTCTCTTTATGAAGAAATGACAAAACATTCTTCTTTTTTTCTTTTTTCATGTACAATACAAAATTTCTATGACAAAAAGACTAATCTAACTGTATTTTTCTGCATCTTGGAACTGAGGCTCTAAACACATAAACAATCTTGCTTCCTATTTTTCAAAGCCAAAAGATAATTTGACGGCTCTCGGCAAATCATACTCTTAGTGTATCATTCTAATAATTTTCCATAAAATGAGAGAAATTTTGTACTTTTCAACAATGGTCTAGTAGTTTCTTAGGAAATTCCTCAATAATAACTTTAGACTTCATTTGGATTGAGGGATTTGACGAATAATTTAAAATCCTTACAAATAATTCAAATTATTTAAAAGGTATTTTAATTCATGAATCACAAATTATTATAATATTTAAAATGTATCTCAATAATTGATAAATTATAAATTCAAATTTCTTGAATAATCTATACAATTTTCTTTTAATCTTCTCCAGCTACGTTATTAACAGCCCACAACCGTGTTAACCAAGTAGTTGGGATCTGCTGACATCAACTACTCACTGTCATGTGGGTTGGGCTTCAGCATTACTATTAACAAGTTTTTTTGGGCAAAATGTAACAATACACTAATTGGGTTGGATTGTATTTGCCCCCCAAGAGATTTGAGGGGTTTCAAAAATTGACGGGCATGTCCACCGAAGTAGGGCAGACTCACTAGCCTCTTCGTCAGAGTGTTAGTTACGTGGGTTGTCGGCTCGACCCCACATCTCCAAACGAGCATTGACGATCCGATCCTCAACCCCAACAAGACGGGTTAATAGTTCTTTCTGGCCCACCTTATCTATATCTAGAATAACTAAGGAGGTGTTTGGTAAATAGGTTTCAACCCCTATTATGGGTATCAAATTCAATTATACCCATATAAAATGTTTGGTTGGGGTCAATGGGAATAAATTAATGGGAATGATAGGCTTATTCTATGGGTTTTTTGATTAACCACTTGTTACTAGGGAATTATCTTAGTTGTCCATCTTATTCTTCTTAAATCATCTTAATTACCCTTTTATTCTCGTTAAATGCAAAAATAAGAAAATAAAATGCTACTGTTTCAACAAATGGAAAGAAAAAGAAAAGAAAAAAAGAAACAATGAAAAAGAAAAATAATAAATTATAAAATCCATTCCACATTAACAAACACACTATGGGTTTTCATTAAAACCCATTATCATTGACCACTCTATGATACCGATAGTGATAATGATAGTGGAATTCGAACCAAACGGCTCCTAAGTAGCTGAATACTCCAGTTGGTTTCAATGTGGGATTTGAGGATTCAAAGAAAGAAATAAGAAAATTTCAAAAACTTCCCCTAAGGTTTTTAAAAATTTCATTTAGCATTCTTGAATTTTAAAAAAATCTTGTTTGCCTTACTTTAAGTTTTTTGTATGATTTACAATCCATTTTAAAACATAATACTAAAAATTCATTTTGGAAGAGTAAATACAATTCCTATGCTAAATCTACCTTTTGTCTTCTTACTTTTTATTACAAAAATGTAAGTATATTAACAACAAACGAAAAATAGAAACAAAAAGTATGAACATTTATTCTGATTAAACAAAATATAATAATGTGTTTTTCAAATAACAAGAGTTAATATTTGAAAGTTTATTTGACAGCGTGAGAGTGCCCAATGAATTGCGTTCGGGGCGCTCAACAATGGTGGTTGGAATATTTTTTTCTACTTTGCTCGGGCTTCTGTCTGCCCTAGTTCTATTCTTACAACGGAAGCAATACCCAGCAATATTCTCAACTGATCCAGAAGTTAAACAGCTAGTGGAGGAGCTCACCCCTTTCTGGGAGTCCACATAATTTTTGTCGCACTCCTTCAGTTGGAACTTATCATTTCCAAACCTTTTTATTATGCCATAATCTTTTGGCTAATTCTTTGCATACTTTTTCATGCATTTGTATGAAAAACTATATATCGTGCAAACCTGGTATTTTCTAGCTACTGCTTGATTTCAAAATTCAATCTAATGAGATTGTTAAATTATTTGGGTTGATGTTGGACCTAGTTTTTAAAAATGAGAAAGATGAATAGTTGAGAGGTGAGATGATCATTTTAGGCAATTTGCACTTTGCACAACATCAACAATTCAACACCATGTAGTGTAAAGGTAATAAGGATAGAGAAATAATTAGCATTATGCTCAAGTCGAAAGGGTGATCTCAAATAGGAGAGAGAATTGCCCATGAGACGTTGGTGTAATAGTAAATAACTAAATTGAGACCTAAAAGATAAGAGATCATGACTTTAAATCCCACTAAACGTGAGTTTCCTCTAACTCGTGTGTCTCACTGGTTGTAAGCTATCACTTGTAATAAGTATATTTGAATTCCATGGCTTACCTCTAACAATATCAAACCCCACCCAAAAAAAAAAAAACAAAGAAAAAAAAACACACACACACACACACACAAAAAGGAGAGGGAGGACAATTTTATGACCATAGTAAAATAAGATTTGTGGGGATAACTAAGGTTGTGTTTGGATTGCTGTTTTTAGCATCTGTTTTTGACCAACTGTTTTTAACACCCCAAATGTTATAGTAAAAACAACTCTAAAAACAACCCCAAAAACAACTAGTCCAAACGCAACCTAAGTTGATTTAGCATTTTTTTTTTAACCAATAGATTATGATGAATCAAAAAATTGGACAAAATTTGATTCGATCAGATTGTCAGAAAAGGTATTTACACTATGCGTGAATCTTCTTCTAATCTCTCTACTTATTCTACTATCATCTTTTACAATAATTTACATATCCAAAGAGGATTAGTATATGGCAGGAAGTGTTTGACCGTTCCTACCGAAGGAAGTGCTGACGTGTTGACAGCATAAATAGGCACGCCATCTGGTCCCCAAACTTAGATAGTTTGTGGTGTGAAAGCCTCTCGCGTGCAAGCCACTCCAAACGCGCTATGAGGCATTCGGTGGCTTCCAGAAGTATAATTATGAAGGCCAAACAAATTGAAACGCAATAAATACAGGTGTTGTGGTACACATAGAGCGAGTAAAATAAATACGTGGAACAGTGCGAGGGCCTTGTTCGTAAACACCGTGCGAGCCGTTTGTTCGTAAATACGGACAAGTATTTTTATTTCACATTTAAGATTATGATATAGGACTTAAAATTATGAACCTAGTTAACTTTTTTGGCGTATCACGTTTGTTTTAATAATTAATTTGATTGGATTTTATTGGAAAAACATGTGGGATGTTATTTTGTTACAAAATTGTTTTTACATAATATTAAAATATTTTAACTCATAATTGACATTTCAGATTTTAGATACTATCAAATTACCGATTCTCCGATCTAATCTAATAAACTAAAATTTGGACAGTAATTGGCTATTGATGTTGCAAAATCGATTCCTAAATTATCAAAATATTTTTACCAAATTCTTAGTTCTTGGCCGATTAACACCCTAACCATATATTTATTGTTGCAATCAATAAATTAACAAATTGCACATTAAGATTGTGTTTGTTTATTGGGAAGAGTGTGTGAAAGTGAAGAGAAGTTAGTTATTTTTTCTTTCATGCATGTTTAGTTGGCGAGAATGTTTAAACACTTTCGTGCATTTTCCTGCACTTTCATGTATTTTGTGTCCTATAAAATTTGAAAGATTTCAAAAGGTTATTACTAGTTAGTTAGTATATAACAACTAAGGAAATATCTTTTTTCCCTTTTTTTTCCTCGAAACACTTTGAATTTATTCCTTGAACTAGTTGTTTTGTACACATAATTACGTATCATTGTCTTCTACCCATCAAAATTGCATATTCATAGAGTTTGTCTTTATTTTTATATTGCTTTTTTTTCATACTTTCAATTTCGGACTAATTTAGCTTGGCATTAGGTACTTTTGGAGTCAAAAACATTTCCAATCGATAGATTGCTTTTTATTTTATATACTGTGAAATGGGTTAGCAACGTTGCAAGCATTTCATGGTAGGGGAAGCTAGTCATATTTGTTAAAGTTAAGGGGTGCTAGATGGCAATTTCTAATAGTAAACCCATGCGTGTGTAAAACAAATAATTTAGAGTAAATTTTATATATACCATCATCATTGAATCCATAACACTTGTGTAAATGTTAGATTTCAAATTCAAATTATATATAGTTGTTATTCACCTAAAACTGATAGTGTATACACTATAAAGCCTGAAAACGAGCCAAATCAAGTCAATCTTTAACCTAATCAAGCCAAGTCTCGATTAAATTTTGCCAAGTTCGAACTCAAGGTTAAGTTCGATGAATTTTTAATGTAGAGCATGAGTTTGAGTTTGAGTCCGAATTTGAACCTAATCAAGTTCGAACTTGAGCCTACTAGAGATTGAAAAAATAAAATATAATTATTTTATTTTTTAAAAAATTTAATAAAATAATAAATTTTCCTTTAAAAATAATAAAAATATTAAGGATATATATGTAATTTCATTATTAAAATAAAAAATAAAAAATAAATACACATATTCAAGTTAGCCTGTGAGTTAATGAGATGAGTGTCTCTATACTCAACTCAAGCTCAATGCCTCGACTACCATCTTGACTTGGTAGACTCAAATTCGATGTTAACCGAGTTCGAGTCGAGTTTTGACTGAATCGATCAGCATGCGCTTCCATTCATTTGTAGCTTTAATACACTGTCAGTGTAAGAAAAATTCATCCAATAAATTTTATATGCGTGAGAATCTGCTATATATAGCATTGTGAACAAAATAGTGATTAATTGTTACCATATCTTAAAAATACTTAAGGAGTAAGGGATCGATTAACGAATTGAATAGTTTTTTTTAAACTATTCAATCAATGATCATGATAGAGCTTTGGAACGACCGTATAATTACACAGGGATTGTGGATGGTATGTATTCTTATATGCTAATTCCCATACTCTGACGATTTCTACGGCATTTTGCTGTATTTCATCTACTTGTCCTTTACATTTGTTATTTTATCCTGCCAACCTGTATTGCTACAGTACCTTTATGTATTTCGTCTACTAGTCCCGCACCCACCAACTCAGTAGTGGAGCTAGGACCTAGATTCAGCGAGAGCAATTGTCTACTGTTCAATAATATGAGAATTGGATTCAGAACCAACTACATACAGGTGGTAGTCGGAGTTGGTCAAGGTTCAAAAAAATTATCTTGGTGGAGTGGACAATTATAAAATATAAAAATACCTAATTTCTTATATAATTTGTAATTTATTATATTATTAATTGATTGTTAGCATAAAGCGATTGAATATATAGAGTGTGTTTGGATTTGCTATTTTTTCGCCTGTTTTTGAAAAACTGTATTTTACATTCCAAATGTTACAGTAATACACCAACAAAAAACAATCCCAAAACACCAATCCAAACAAATATTTCAAAAACAACTTATATGTAAAAAAAAAAAATTATCCCTTCTTCTTCCACTCTAACCCCACCACCACCACCCACCCCCACCACCACCTCCTCCCCCTTCTATCTTCCCTCTTTCTCTCTCTCCCTCCCCCCTCTCTTTCTCCCATCCTCTCTTTCTCCCCCTCCCCTCCTCCCCATACCATCCAAATTAAAAATTTATTTGGGATATTTTAGGACATTTTGAAAATTATAAATTTATTTGGACTAAGTTTTAGGGTATTTTTAAAATAAAAAATTTATTTGGGATACTTTTTTGGGGCATTTTTAAAATTAAAAATTTATTTGTGCTAATTTTTGGGAGTATTTTTAAAATTAAAAATTTATTTGGGGTATTTTTAAAAATAAAGATTTATTTGTGGCAATTTTTGGGGCATTTTAAAAGATAAAAATTTATTTGGGGCAATTTTTGGGGTATTTTTAAAATTAAAAATTTATTTGGTATAATTTTTGTGATATTTTTAAAATTGATATTTTATTTGGGATAATTTTTGAGGTATTTTTAAAATTAAAATTTTAAAGGTATATTTTAGGGTATTTTTAAAATTAAAAATTTATTCGGGGTAATTTTTGAGACATTTTAAAATTCAAAATTTATTTGGTGTATTTTCCGGGGCATTTTAAAATTTAAAACTTATTTGGGGTAATTTCTTGAGGTATTTTTAAAATTAAAAATTTATGTGGGCTATTTCTAAAAATTAAAAATTTCTTTAGGCTATTTTTAGGGTATTTTTAAAATTAAAAATTTCTTTGGGGTATTTTTGGGTTCATTTTTAAAATTAAAAATTTATTTGGGGTAACTTTTTGGGGTATTTGTGGAATTAAAAATTTATTTGTGATAAATTTTAGGTATTTTAAAATTAAAATTTATTTGGTGGGCAATGGTGGGGGTGGGTTAATTACCCAAAATAAATTTTTAATTTTAAAAATATCTTAAATAAATTTTAATTTTAAAAATGCCCCAAATAAATTTTTAACTTTAAAAATACCCCCAAAATGTTCCCAAAAACACTCTCAAAAACACCTCAAAGACAGTTACAGTAATTATTTTTTCATATTTCAAATACTATAGTAATATTTTTAAAAAATAACCCGAAAAATGACTAATCCAAACGGACTATAGCTCCTACATGAAATAGCCACTCCCCACAATCCCCAAAAAATAAAAAGGAAAAAGAAAAAACACACGTACATATACTGCCCTTTCTAGGCTTGCAGCGGAAGCTTCTCCACCTTGTATTCCAGCCATGCGCGTCGGTGTTGATTTTCGAATCTCCGCGGCATGTGGCCTTTAATGCACATCCTCACTCGTGTCGCCTTTACAGACCACTTCCTACGGTAGGAAGGGTTAGACACTTCCTACCATAGCCAAATCCATTCAAAGATTTACTACGATATAGGTGTGGCAGTAGGGTCAGGGTAGCAGAATTTTGTCTCATGCATGAAAGTCCGCAGCCATTTCCTTGTAGGCGCTCCTTTTGGAATTGTAATGTTTTACAAATTTGACTTAGGGCTCAAGGTGATTTTCATTAAGCTATTCTACTTTGACAAAATGCCTTTGGCTTGGTGAAGCTATTATTAAGATGGAGATATTTCACCTAATTTTTTGAGCTATGCAAAATTTGAAAATAAATCAATGTGCTATAAATATGTGGTTATGCTCGGGTAGGGGCATAATAGTGATATTAATGGTACTTAATTTTACCATTAATTAGTGTAGTAACCTCCCATAAAATTTTCAAAAATCACTACGGGGCGGCTTGCAAAATAATGTTAGATTACTTGTCAAATGCTTGTGGATAGAGGGCTAAGTTTTATATTACCAATTCTTAAAACTGAACAGATGTAGTAGTTTACTTCTTGCATGGATTTTGGTTGTTTTCAGGGTCTTGGGCATGTGACGCTTCTTGGGGGTATGCCTTCAAACTCTGGGAATATTGTTGGTAGTTTGCCTAGCAAACTGGAAAAAGGAGGAAATTTTCTTTGCAAAATTCGCAGAGTATTTTGCATGAGGAACGGAATGTGATCAAAGTTTAATCTAAGAAAGCCTCGAGAAATAAAACCATACTGTATTTGTGTTCATTTATAAACTAATGTAGCTATGGTTGCAGGCTTGTACTGCTCGACAGAGACAAAAACAAATGGGAGGGGCAAAGCAAGGTCAAAATGATGAAGAAAACTGAACTATGGACACAGAAATCGCAGAAATCATGATATAAACAGAGATTAATTAGGAAAAAAAAGGTAAAAAAAAAAAAGGATTGGAGACAAAAGGAAAAAATAGGACAACGAAGAAATGAATGATTGAGCAAATAACAATATGCTTCCTATCGTCTCCTACAAATTAGCCCTTGAGCTGGAGCACCTCAACAGCACTCGAGTTGTGCATTTTTAACTGCTTTTTTTTTTTTTGGCAGTTTCTTGTTTATATTCGTGCTGCCTTTTTTTTTTTTTTTTTTTCTCTTTTCCCTTGTGTGGACATTATGCAAATGTAATTGGCTTGTGATTCATTTACTAAATTTGACAAGCAATGTTGGTATTTTTATAAGTTATTTTTGATACTTCTGTGGGAAGTAAAGTAGCAATAGCCTCCAAGTAGAGGATAGGGTGTCCCAATTGTTAAAATTGCCGTATACTTTAAGTTACATTGGGTACGTCTGAAGACGACAGTCTGTATATTATAAATGGATCTCAGTGTTCAGGTTTCTGTGAAAGGAAAAACTTAAAATTAAAATAAAACTAGAAAAATAGTAATGCAGAAAAATAAAAACTATTTAACAAAGATTGGGTAATCAAATCTTAAACGTGAATTGTTCTAGGTAAAATCCTACATTGGAACCGGGAAAAAAAAAAAAAAAGCTACAAACTATAAACTCTCTACTGCTCTCACTTGGACCTGCCCAAGGCTAAGTTTAGTATCTATTACATCTAAAATCTTGTACTCTACGGTGATGACAGATGGGAAGGAAATTTTTGTCATCCAGCTTGTCAGTATAGAAAATATATTTTGATCAATGTAGACCTGTATGTAGTACGTTTGTATGTTAATTTTGTAAGTCAAAATTTATGTACCGTGTAAAGGGACCCTTAAAATAAATGGAGAAAAGTGCTAATCACTTGACTTAGCCTAACAGGAATTTAAGCATCTCAAGCATGTACTTGGACGTAACATTTAGCAGTCTATTGCAGATTTGAGCTTCATTGACTTTAAAATTGAATTCTGGCGACTTTCTACAACTTTCTTTGCGTGTTGGAAACATAGGGTGTGTTTGTTAGGGTATTGTTAGGTCTGTTTTAGAAAGATAAATTTTATTCTACAATAATTTCAGAAACATCCCCTTAGGTTTCTAACAGTTTCACTTAGTTCTCCTAAGATTTTGAAAATTACACCAATCTCGTCTGTCCATTTAAAATGACAATGCTAACCTTCATATTTTAATAAAATTCCCTTATTGTTTTGTATACTTTATTCCTTTTTCTTTCTTATTCATTTCTGAAATACAGAAGAATTGTCAATATTGTTTTTAGTCTCTATCCTAATCAAAAGTTAAACTAGTAATAGTTTTTTGATAACTTTTAATATCATCCAATTCTTTTGTACCTATTTTTTTTTATCAAAATTACGAATAGATCAACAATAATTAAAAATAAATGGCCTAAAATCACTACCAAATTATGGTAGATCCATCAATAAACTAGTCCATAAACTTTTTTTCAAACAAAAGAAAATAAAAAACTAGTCCATAAGCTTCAAAAAAAAAAGATAATATTTTCTTCTCTGTCTTAAAAAGAATCTATATCCCTAATAAAGCACTATGAAAAGTAGTCTATTATAGTAAAAGATTTATTGTTATGGTTGATTATCGAGCAACAAGTAATGGCATGAAAAACTTGACACTCATTTCTTTTATAATTGTGCCAAATTACTTTATAATTTGTTTAGAAGAATAAATTGATATTCTTAAAATAAGGGCATTTTATGGTATTTATTAAATTTTTGACCCTATTTTAAGGTTTGGTTACCAACATGTCAAATTAAGAGATTAAGTGTAATTTTTAAAATTTTGAAGAAACTAAGTAAAATTATTAGAAACTTCAAGGGAGGTTTGTAAAATTATCCCGTTTGTTCTAAACTTCATCTTCAATAACTTTTTAATAGTTAATACTCAAAGTTTTACAAAATGTTAAAAAAGATCCCAAAAAATTCCAAAAGACATGTTCTTCTTCCACCACCACCAATCTCCGTCACCACTTCCACTTCCACGTCTCACTATTGCTGCCCCCCTCACCGTCATTCCCCTCATTTACTGCCACCTCTTTCTCTATCCTTTTCCCTTCTTCTTTCCTCTTCCACTCTTCCCCCTCCACCTCCCTCTTTTTTCTCTTCTTCCTCCTTTCCTTGCCCTCCTTCCTCATCCTCCACCCTATTACCCCCTTTCTCCCTTTCCTATCTATTCTTCTAACTCCCTACTTGCCATGACCAGATAAGGAGAAGTAAGGGGTTGGGGGAAAAGAGGGAATAGAAAAAAGGGGAATGATGAGATGGAAGGGAAAAGAGGGTAAGAAGGCGATCAAGGAGAAACAGGAAAGAATGAGCGGTGGTGGTAGTGGACGAAAGGATGATTATAGTTATTAAATCACTTGGACGGTGATTCAGTCAACAGGGCCCGGCTCCTAAACTAACTGGATAAGGAGTTGATATTGGGGTTAGTCAATGTTTTAAAACTTGGACCGGCCAGTGAACCGGTGGAGGTGGCGGTTCGCGGTTCAACCGGTCCGACCGGCCGGTTCACCGCTCTTTTTTTTCCTCCCTCTCTTCCTCCTCCCCTCCCACCGCCACCTTCCCCTCCTCTCCCTCTCCCATCACTCCGGTCGCGACCGATCGCATGAGCATGATGATCCCGATTGATCGAGTCGCGATCCGGTCTCGACACACCGTGAGTGGGAGGAGGGAGAGGGAGGAGGGGAGGAGGGGAGGGAGGAAAGAAAAAAAAGTAGTCTGTGGCCATGGTTAGGGGAGGGAAGAAGAAAGAAAAGGGAAAGGGAAAAGAAAAAGGAACAGGAAAAAGAAAAGGAAAAGGAAAAAGAAAAGGGCAAAAAAAAAGGAAAAGGAAAAAATTAAATCTATCACAAAAATTTTTACACATCCAAAAATAAATTTCTACAAATTTCTACAAGACGCTTACGAAAGTTTTCTACAAACACCCAAAACTCATTACCAAACGGACCCATGAAAATTGAACATAAATTTTCTGAATTTGATAAATGTAATTTCTTTCAACTATACAAAAAAATAGCCTGAAAAAATTTGAAATATTAGATATATTTTTAACCGAAAATTGGGAAAATAAAAAAAAGAAAACCAATATCAATAAATGAAAAGAATTTGAATTTTCAAATTTTTGTACTCATCTAGTTTCAAAAATAATTGTTGGTGTGGTGGTTAAGACACTTGTATCTTATATATGAGGTTCCAAGATCAAATCTCACTACCACCACATTTTATATTTTCAAAAAATAGAAAAAGCCAAAAAACCGCCGGTTTGCGGTTCGCACCGGTTCGCATGGTTCGACCGGTTCTTGACGGTTTTTGACCATTTTCGACTTTTGAAGAGAACCGACCGGTATGGCGGTTCAAGGGTCCGACGGTCGAACCGGCCGGTCCGGTTCGGTTCTGAAAACACTGGGGTTAGTAACTGTGCTTAACCCAAGTAAAAATTGATTTTCAACTTTTTCCTCAATTTAGCTCAACATCGAACCGTCATCTCAGTCAATTAACTGTTTGAATTGGTGGATCCAAAATCATTAATTCAGCCCTTTCACCCACCATTAAGCGAGAAGCGTTCTTACCCAACGAATGTGACTTTACACCAACCCAATCTCGTTAAAGTGAAAAATGGAGTCAAATCAATCAACTAGCATACCTTCTCTTAGAAATAAAACATTAACAACCGCATGTATCAAGAATGTATATGATCGTGTTGTTTAAAAAAAATTCTTCCCAAAAACATATGTAATCTTTATCTTTAAGCAAGAAATCGAATGTAAATTACCTTGGCATTGAACAAAAAAATGAAACAGAAAGGTAAGGAGATTATTAAAATTAAGAATACAGAACAAGAGAAAGATATGTAATATTTACCTAAGTGCATCATAAATGCCAACACAATTGCGCAGTGAACAAGCATGCATGCATTCTTAGTTTGTATTAGGTGCACAGGGATGCTTGTACGCAAAACATCTGCGATCTATAATGTCAAAGATGTTGCTTGACTTGGTTGATGCTCGCATCAATACGCAAGAACAGATGGAAGCAATACATGGGAAACACTCAATAAAACCGGAATTATGGATCGTGACTATTAGATTGAAATGATGTTTAGGTATCGTATTAGAACCTAAAACTTCTTGAAACGAATTTTTTGCTTGTCACTTGGGCTGTAATAATGATCACTGGTTACGTCATAAGCAAACCTTTCCAAGCCTTATTTGGCAAAACGAAAAGGTTTTGAAATCTGTGTTAACGTCACCCTTGATCCCTAGATTAATAATAAAAAGTTAGAGTAAAAAAAAAAAAGTCTGTTTGAGTTGCAAGATGTAAAACATTGATCTTCAATTTTCAAGCATGCATAATTGAGATAACGAATACAACTGCAATTTTGTGATTGGAGGACGACTTACTCAAAAAAACGTGCATAAGGGTAAGGTTCTTTTACTTTCTTTTGGATGGAGTAATGCGAATTCAATTCCATTGGAGTTGTAAAGAAATTCAGCATGTTCACGAATAAGACAGCAGATTCGACTCAGTGTCCGCCGAATCCAAAGAAATCTATCACACACTGGAGTTGATTGAACGTCGAGAAACGGTTTATCAAACTCAACGACTTCGTTGAAATTTCCCAAAAATACAGGCCATACATAAGAAAAGTCTTCCAAGTCGAGGATGGTCATCCACTTCTCAAGTCTTCTACCTATAAGAAATGAAATCAAGTTAATTGGAGACTAAATGTTAGAAAACCAAGATCGACCTCCTAAATCTTGGAATAAAAATGATTAGTTAATAAATGAAAAATATTTCGTATGAATATTTAAATTTTTCTTTCCTTTTTTCTTTTCTGGTAATCTAGTGGATTAGAACCTTGATGCCATGTTAGGATATCATGCTACCAAATTAAGTAGGACTTAGGAGCATCCAAGCACAAAGTATTCATTAACAACATATATAAGTAGGCATGGCAATGGGTCAGATCATAAAATTCAATTCAGACCCAATCTATTTGGGTAGGATATGAGTTTAATTTTTCAAATCGAAATCCTACTTAGACCCAGATCCTATAAGAGAATCATGAGTCTGGATGGGATCTAATTTTCTATTGTCCATATTCAAATTTGTATTCAAACCAAACCCTACCCACACTTATACATATAAGAATAAATTTATAAAATAATCAAATATTCTATTGCCATTAAATTGATACAATAAGATTTTATTACTGTTAGAATAAAAAATACGCTCTTAACCTAAGAAAACATCAACTAATCCCGTCTTTCTATGGAATATTTATTGAATATTAATTTTATCATTTGAAAACAAAAATTGGATGGTATGTTATTTTTGAACTCTATATATTTTTAAAATATTTTTATTTTACTTCTTCACTATATGTTCAGAAAAATACTCATGGATATTCATTGGATTCTCAAATCCAAAAGGGTTCAGATTTGGATTGATTTTTTTAGACCCCATAAAAGTTTGAGTCTGAGTTTGGCTTTGGGTCTATCTACATTTCATAAGTCTGGATCCGAATTCAAGGGATCCAACCAAATTTTAACCATAAACATGCCTATGTACGAGGATCAAGTCGCATCACTTTCTAAAAGGTAGTTTTTAGACAAAGAAAACAAAGGGATAATTTCAAGAAGATTTCTAACAGTATTATTTAGTGCTCCTAAAGTTTTAAATAAACTACTTGCCTGCCTTATTTTAAAATTTTTGTAACATCTTAAACCTAATTCAAAATATATTATTAGAATACACATTTTAGGAAAGATAAAATAATTTCCTTTCAACATTATCCTTTTGTTGTCTTACTATTTTACAAAATTATAAGTATATGAATGAAAACTCAAAAAATGAAGACAAAAAGCATGAAGATGTAATGTTGGAACGAAGTATAGAAGTCAAACTCATAAGTAGCATGCTTTTTTTTAATGTACAAACACATACTAGAAGTTTATTTAAGATATTTTAAAACTACAAAAGTTTTTTCTTTAGGATCTATCTATTTCGTGCTCTAAAGTCATATAAAATCAAGATAGACTAGGGGTGGCCACGGTTCCAAAATCGCCGGTTCCGGTTTAAAAATCAACGATTCTAGTTCTTTTGAAATGTGGAATCTGAGCTGATCCTTATAGGAGCGGTTACTGTTATGGTTCCTGAACTTTTGGTTCCGATCCGGTTACGGTTTCAATTTCTCTGGGGTTTCGGCTCTAGTTCTAGTTCTTCTAGTTACGTTAAAATACGTGTTATTATAAAATTGATTTTAAGTAAATATGACAATCAATGTAGGAAAAAAATATGAATTTTTTTATTATCATTTAGCAAGGAAAAAGAAAATATACATATATTTTTTATTTAACAAATTGCTATTTTATGATTTAGCAACGACTATTTTCTTGATCCTTTAAAAAAATAACCTTTGTGAATTTATCATAATGGCTAATCAAACTCAAAGAATCATCAAATGCTAGCTTAATAGTTTGGCTAATTTAACTTTAACACTTTGATTAGATTGGATTTGAATATAAATCAGTTGTGCTACATTTACTAATGAATTGGAATAATAAGTTAATGGACTAAAACAGATGCTATTGGTGTGTTGACTATTAAAATTGAACTTTAATTTGAGACAAAGATATCAAACTATTCAGAATATAAGTATATTCTTAGATGGTTTGAATGGTTTTTGAACCGACTGTTCCTATTTCGGTTCAAGTTTTTTGTGAATCTGAACCGTAACTTTTAGTTACGGTTATGGTTCCGGATCCGATTTCTCAAATCTAATTCCAGGTTCTAATTCAATAAACCGCCAGTTGAATTCCGGTTCAAATCTGAACCATGACTACCCCTTGGATAGACTTAACATCATTTATTTTAACTTTTTTTTCAGTGAAAAGGTAGATTTCTTCTACAAAAAATATTGTAATTCAAAATGTCCATTATGATCTTAATATTTTAATACTAGGCCCACTTCATATTTTTTAAAATGCATATCATTGCCCTTAGAGTACTAAACAAAAGAAATCTTTCTTTTTTATTTATAAAGTTTTGAGAGTGAGTTTAAATAATTCTATAACCTTATTAGAATCTTCATTTTTTTTTATCAAGATTGATGGCTTGAAAATTAGAAAAATAAAAAAAATGTTTAACATTGTATTTAAAACTTGTTTGATATTTTTTAGAGTAAATGAGCAAAAAAAGTCATCAAACTATTTAAAATTGCACTGGTTGCTCACTAAACTTTTTTTTTTTTGCCAAAAAAGTCACTAATCTCTTTAAAACAGGTGTTTAGAGTCATTTCGATGAAATTAGTTCGTCTGATAACTAGATAACCCATTACTATAGGTTTCTAGGGGTAAGATTATCCAAAAATAATTGGAAAATGCCCAAAACATGGGGCAAGATTCATATTTTGCCATACTTCAAAGGTGATTAAACATGATTAACCCAAGAAAAGAACACCAGCACTATCACCTCTATTTTTTTTTCCTCACTGCCCACCAACCTCGCTCCTCCACCATTAGTCCCCTCTCCTATCCATCCCCACCTGACTGACCCGAAAAATAAACAGGTTGGGTCGGGTCATTAACGGGTTGACCCATTTGACCCGATTGACTTGTTAAAGGTCAAAAAATTCGGGTCATGTCGGGTCATTTTCGGGTCGACCCGCCAACCCGTATCAGGTCGTGTTCGGGTTGGGTAGTTTCGGATTGGCGGGTTGAGGGTCGGGTTCGGGTCAGTGGGTTTTGTATTATACCATTCTCTCAACCCGACCTGCCAACCCGAACCCGACCCGATTGCCACCCCTAGTTGCAGTGGAGTTGGAGGAGAGAGGAAGAGTAAGGAGGGGGGAGATGGAGGGCAAGGAGGAGGATGAAGGTGCCTGGAGAAGAAGAGAGAGAGAGAGGGTTGTAGGATGGTAGGGATAAGGAAAAGTGAATGAATGGGATAAGAGATAGTGGGGATAGTGGGAGGGTGGTAGGAGAGGTGGTGTAGGTGAAGAGATGGGAGATGGAAGTGACGGTGAGGGGTTTTTTTTTTTTTTTTGACAAACGGTAACAATATTTATATATATCTCAACACTTGATAGTATAAGGATTAATTACAAAAGAGGGGCAACTGCCCTCAGGTCCTGTTCTGCTGCCTCTGTTCGGCAAACAGGGAAGTAATCCTCCCAATCTACATCCTTAACTAAACTTACAGCAAACTTGGCTAACGAATGGCTGCATTTGTTTCCTGACCTATGCACAAAAAGGAAATTGCACAGTTCAAGACTGTTTCTCATCTCTTCAATGTCTTCAAGAATTGTTCGCAGGCTTTCATCCTGCACTTTTCCTGAAATGATTTGGTCAACAACTGATTTACAGTTTGCTTGGACTTCTATTTTTGTCTAACCTGCATTTCTAGCCATCCTTAAAGCTTCTCTTATAGCTAGAGCTTCCTTTGTTGCTGCCTCACCTCTTTTGGCTTCCATTATTCCTTCTGCTCCCAGGATTCTCCCAGTCCAATTTCTAGCTACGATGCCCTTCCCCGTTCTTATCATTTGCGCTGATATTGCTGCATCAGTATTGATCCTAATTATTCCTTCTTTCAATACTGATGACGTTCCCAGTGCTTTTGATTCTGCATCTGTTGCCATGTAATCCTTCTGTTGTCTTTTTCCTTTGCCTGTGCATTGTCAAATTCTATCCATTCACCATGTGCTTTCTGGACTATCTTCAATGCATCAGCTTGTTTTTGCTTGAAGACCATTTTGTTTCTGGCTTTCCATAACTGCCAGAGAATATTTACAGTGATATTCACATGGTCAATTCCTCTTTCCTTTGTACCTGTCTGCAATACTTCCTGCCACCATTTCCAGAAGTTAGTCTGACAATTTTTTAACATTTCCCAGTTTATTGGAGCTACTTTCCAAACTCTTTCTGCTATTGGACATGTAAAAAAATAGGTGTTCCATTGTTTCGACAGCTTCACCACATCCACAGCATATGCTATCCCCCTTTCCAATCCTTTTTTGTATTGTCTCCGTGACTGGTAGTTGGTTGTTCAAGCATTTCCATAGAAAGTGTTTGAGCTTTAATTTAATGTTTAGACTCCATAGTCTTTTCCAAGTACTTTCCTTACTCCTTTCCCCACTCGTTTCAGCTTTGCTTTCCTGTGGCCTATCATGGTTTTCCTCTTCTTGTTTTGCTGCTGTGTAGCCAAATTGAACTGTGTAACTACCTGATTTAGAGATGGAGTAGCTAGAATTCCATTGGCCTTCCTCAATCAGGTCACTCACTTTTACCAGAGGACAGTTGGGTGGTCTAGTTGACGTAACTCTGCCATGGGGTGATCCTACAAGCCACTTGTCTTCCCAGATATGAATGTTTTCCCCATCTCCAACCTTCTTCCATACTCCTTTCGATATGAGCCAATTGGCACTGTGAATGCTTTTCCAAACCCAAGAAGCTGACTGTAGGGGTTTCATTTCTAGCCATTTAGCATCTTTCATGTACTTTGCCTTGAGTACCCTACTTACTAACAAATTTGGAGATGTGACGAATCTCCAAATTTGTTTTGCAAGCAGGGCAAAATTAAAGGCCTCCAAATCTCTGATTCCCATCCCTCTTTTACCTTTAACTTGTGTTAATTTCTTCCAGCTTGCCTAGTGTATTTTCCTCTTGTTTTCTTCACTACCCCACCAGAAATTCGCTATTTTTCCACAAATCTCTTTGCATAATCCTTTTGGCACTCTAAAACAAGACATAGTATATGTTGGCATTGCTATTACCACTGCCTTCACTAGAACCTCCTTTCCTCCTTGACTTAACAGCTTTTGTTTCCAGCCACCCAGCTTGATGACCTTGCTTTTAAGGTATCCAAAAATCTACTTCTTGGTTTGGCCAATGTTCAGTGGTAGCCCCAAGTATTTGCCATTGTTAGCTTCTCTCATAATTTGCATGGTTCTGCAAACTACACCTCTTGTGTGCTCGGTGGTATTCCTGCTGGAGAAGACTGCTGACTTATCAAAAGTCACTACCTGGCCTGATGCTTTACCATATATCTCCAGAATTTTCATCACCTTTGATGCTTCCTGTTCATCAGCTTTACAACATAACATAGAGTCATCTGCAAAAAAAGAGATGTGAAATACTTGGAGCTTCTCTACAAATTTTCAAAGCAGTCAGTGATTTTTGATTCACAGCATCCTTAAGCAAGCATGAAAGCCCTTCAGCACAAATGATGAATAGGTGGGGTGATAGTGGGTCACCGTGCCTGATACCCCTAGATGGCTTGATGAAACCTGTTTTTTCTCCATTGAGGTTAAAGGAATATGATACAGTTGAGATGCAACTCATGATTCATCTCACAAAAATTGGACTAAACCCCATTTTAACCATGATCCTCCCCACATACACCCACTCGACTATATCATAAGTTTTGAACATATCCAACTTAAGAGCCATAAATGACGGCAAGGGGTTAAGAAGGTGATATGTGTAGGAAAAGACAGTAGGATGGCGCAATCTGCAATGGGAAAATTTGTGTTAATTATTTTTGGACATTTTTATCCTTGAAATTCTGCATTAGCAGGTATTTCCAGTTACCAAAGTGTTGATCTCACCAGAATGACTCGAATGGTTCATTTTGGAGAGGTTAGTGGCCTTGTTGGCCAAAAAAAAAAAGTTGAGTGGGTAACCAGTGCAATTTTAAATAATTTGATAATTTTTTTGGCCATTTACTCATGTTTTTAAGATGCAAAAAGAATATTTTCTTCATTTGTATAGTAGTTCTGTTGATTTTTACGTGTTTTGTAAATTATCAAAAGTTATAAAATTTTAACATTTTTTATTTAAATTATAAAATAAAATCTATTACTGGATTTCTCAATCCTATTAAAAACATATAATTTTCCATTAAAGAAGCACATAAGTCAAATTTTCAAATGTTAAGGAATTTTGAATTGGTTCGTTATGACAATTAAGAGATCATAATAAAAAGGCAACTTTAAACCAAAGTTATTTTTATTCTCCCCAAACTAGTTTTTTAACAATATTTATGAAATTGGGTTGACAATGTTAAAAGACTTTAAAAATAAAGAGGCAAATAATTTTTTTGAAACTTCAGAAAAACTAAGTGATATTGTTAAAAATCTCAGGAAAGGTTTCTGAAATTATCCTAGAACAAAAGAAACATTTTTCTCATTAGTGGTCACATGTACAGGACTGAATTCGGGTTTGGCCAAAACATGAAAGATCTTTTAGATGCACATATTCCTCGATGGGATGATTGGGATGTGGACATAAAAAGGTCCTTCTAATATAATCAATAATTCGCGTCATCTTTAATTGGGCCTTGCTCTAGCTTCTTTTTAAGTGTTATTACTTCCGTGGTAGCTCAACACGTACTCTGTACCTGATGCAATTTAATTCTGACTACACATATTCTACGATGAAGTACCCATCTAGAATTCTATCTGTAGGACACGCTCACGTCACCCTTATGCTTGCACTCCTTCAATTGTCCCCACAGCTATTTAAACTTTGTGTTTGGATCCTTGATAAGAAAGTTCACCTCCAATCTTCTGGATTGCACTCCTTCAATTGTCCCCACAGCTATTTAAACTGTGTCTTTGGATCCTTACTTAAGAAAGTTCATCTCCAATTTTCCAGTATACTCTTACTTTTCTCCCTTTATATTATTTGTCTTTCTGGTATACCGTATACTAGTGTGTGACTGTCCGTAGTGCGACGTGTGCAGGCAATGGAGGAAGCCCACAATCAACCCCTTCTCTCCACTTTTTATGATGGCCATAATCCAAATGAAATTGACCAGAATACTTCTATAATTGAAAAGGAGCCCTGTTCAGTAGTTTCAACCATAGGTAGAGATAGAGCTGATCATATTTTTTATAGTACTAGCATCATTGACTTCTCAAAGGAATTCTATATTGAATCGAAGAAGCTCTGGTTCCTAGCCGGTCCATTTATCTTTGCTTCAGTTTGCCTGTACGGCATAGGCTCCTTCACTCAGATTTTTGCTGGCCATTTGGGAACCAATCAACTCGCTGCAATTTCAGTTGAAAATTCTGTCATTGCTGAATTTGGTTATGGCATTCTGGTACATAGACGCTCTATTCCTCCGCAAAATTAACAATTTATTGTTCTTTCTTTCTTTTTTTTTTTTTGTTTTTATTTTCGTTCCCTTGGATGCGTGAAATTTTAGCACCTAGATTAGATAAACTTTGTTCCCTATTTTCTAACAACTTCAGAAATCATCGTGTCACCATTTACATTTGGTTCCTGGCACATGATTAATTTGTACGAGTCTCTTTTCAATGAAATTCCTTCATTGGTAGATGGTAACTGATGAATGATTATTTCATTTCTTCTGCAGGCAGGAATGGGAGGTGCATTAGATACTCTATGTGGACAAGCATATGGAGCAAAGCAATACGGTATGCTCGGAATATACATGCAAAAATCATGGTTCATCCTCACCAGTGCAACACTGGGAAATCTCTCTCTCTTCATATTTGCAACTCCAGTCCTGAAATTCCTAGGCCAAACTGCTACAATATCTACTGAGGCAGGAAGATTTGCCTTGTGGATGATTCCACAGCAGTTTGCGTATACATTGATGATTCCAACCACAAAGTTTCTCCAAGCTCAAAGCAAGGTAAAAGAGATGGCTCTGATAGCTGCGGTAGCGCTTTCTCTACATGCTTTTCTGGGCTGGTTTTTGATACTCAAGATGGGATGGGGACTTCCCGGTGCGGCCCTGATGCTGAATGCATCATGGTGGTTTGTAGCAGTAGCTCAGTTCTTGTATATCATGGCTGGCGGCTGTGGTCAAACTTGGACTGGCTTTTCAGGGAAAACCCTCACAAATCTTTCAGGGTTTTTCAAGTTGTCGGTGTTATCAGCTCTTATGCAATGGTATAATTCTTGGAATTCATGTATGTATATTGACTGAACTGACATTGATTTTTAATCAATCATACAACTGGCAGAACTAGATCGTCCAAATTTGGAGGGTAAATTAGTAAAAAAGTATACTTAGTAGGGCATCCATTCATTTCTGCAGAAACCATGGACGACAAGGTTCAAATATATGGAAGTGAAAACATCTAACAATTCAAGAAAGTATAAAATGCTTTCTAAAATCTAGGGGTGGCAAAGTCTAATTTCTATAAGTATACAAATGAAAATTTTAATGTGTTTAAGAGAACGTATAAGAATGTCTAGAATTTTAGGGGCAGACTGTCCCTCCCCGCCCAACTACATTCTGCCAATGACTTATACCAAGGTAATTTTTAAAATTGGATGTACTTACCATGACTTCTTTTTTTTTCCCCTTCTTCTTTTTGGATATGATGTACTTTTTCCAAAACGAGTAAAAAAATAATGCAAAATTTGGGCTCAAATTTGCAGTTTGTCAATGTGGAATGGGATGGCAGTGACCCTTCTTGCTGGATATTTAAAGAATGCTGAAGTTTCAGTGGCAGCATTGTCTATATGGTGAGTTTATATAAATGGTCAAAAGGTCGTTAAGATGGGAAACTAGCAAACTCCACCTAAAATATACATCCTCCAATCTTATGGTGCTGCTTCACAGGAACATTACGTGCAGTGTACTCAAGGAACAAAGTTAGTTAGTGAAGACTTTAGCGCTTAACGGATGAATTGTACATTGAAAGGACAGATTGTTAGACACATTATACCCATAGGCCAAAACAATTTGTGCAAGTTATCTAGTCTGAATTAAATAGATTTCTTCAGAACATGAGTTAGCACTTTATAGAGGACAGTCATTTTCTAATGTTAAATAGATGAGAAACGTGAGAATTAATTAATAGATGATAGATGACACATTAAGAAGGCTCTCAAGATTCCAAAAGTTTTGAGTACCAAAACAAAATACTTGTTGACTCTAGAATAGATTGAGGGGGAAAAGATAATGCATGACCTTATTTTGGTGGTCTTTTTTTTTTTTTTGGATAGTGATTGATACCTTTTCGTTTACTTTAATGTTTAGTTTGGAGAAAATCAGCTGCGAACTTAGAATTTGGAAGAAAGTAAATACTGTAGTGATTTGATATGTGAAATAAAAATGTGATTGAAAAATGTATTTATAGAAAATAACATTTTTTTTGGAAAAAATGATAATCTAAACTAGACGTTTTTCCTATCTCAGCTCCAAGTTGATGACATTAACATATATGTAAGTGTTTACTAAATTCCACACGTTCTCTGTTATAAAAAATTTAAAAGATTAAGAAAAAGTGTTTACTAAATTGTCTGGCTATCATAAGTAACCAAACTATCAATGTAGAAAATATTTACCATACCAGGGCTTCTACTTTTCTGTATTACTTGTTTTTATTGCCCTGCGTGCAGTTATTTTTTTAACTTCTTTTTTCCTTTTTTGAAAAAGATTAACACTTTAAATCCTACTTAACTAATTCCCAAGAACGCTCATTAGACAAATTCTTAAACATAGTCAACCACTTAGAGAAAGGGTTGCAAAAAGTGTTAGGAATCATAATTAGTAATTCAATTTTGTTACTCACTTAAGTGTTATATTCTGTCATTTCATTTGGCATTTGCAGCTTTAATATATTGGGCATTGCCGGCACGGTGGGCGGAGGGTTTAGTGCTGCCATAAGGTATGTTTTCATTGTGGTTTATTTACCATAAAAAAAAAGGAGTAAAAGAGTCATTTTTAATTTCACACGTTGTTTTATTGAAACCGCGTGGTATTTGACAGCAACAATTGCTAATCAAGAAATATATTATTAGAATAATATGTGATAATTATCTATAGTTCGAACTGATTTTACTTTGGACGTTCTAACGTGTCACACATTCTCACTTTAAATTTTGAAATTTCAATTTTTGGGACAAATTATACTATAAATTTTTATGTTCTTCCCATTTTAGTCCAATTGCTAGTCATGTTGAAAAGTACTGGACTTATTGCGCATGCACTAGTTAACAAATCAAGTCTAACTCTTTTTTTTTTTTCTTTTTAAGTAGGAGGTATTGAACCTAACAATTTAATTACACGCACCAAAAAAAAAAAAAAGATCCGGTTTAACTTTGCATATCTAATTTATCATCCACTTCCAGTTTGCACCCCAAAACTCTAATTCTGGACCCATTAGAAGTTCTTTGTTTTGGTCTATTGTCGCAAATTTATTAAATACACAGTTGGCTTAGATAGATATTTGTTTGATATATAGCACAGCTGGTCATCATCAGATTTATAAATTTCTTCTTTTGTCAATCATCCATCATGGTTGTCTCTGTGTGTAGTTAACTACCTGACAAACTTGTATAGTATTAGTATTACAACATCAGCATCCTAGTCAATTTGCTTTTAATCGACATCTAAATCCATCAAACGACACAAGTAATTCCATAAATCTAATCAAGACAATGTATCTTAAATATGAGGATAAACGGGGGGGAAAAAAGAGCTTGGGGATGCTAAGTGGAAATAGATAATTGATTAGAGGTGTAAACTGAGATTTGACATGCAAATTAAGGGTGAATAGTGGACCATCATGTAAAATCCGTCAATTTGCTCAGTGCTAAGGGTCAAAATGGGAGGGATCTGAAAACTTAAGATGTAATGTCTAAAAGTAAATTAAGATGCAAAGTGAGAATGGATTAGGGGGTATAGTTGATAAAACACTTAAGCTATAACTAACTGATTATAGATTTGAGTCATTAAGAGAAAAAGCGGGGAAACACTATTGATCAAATAAGGAAAAAAAGAGAGAGAATTATTGGATTAGTTTAGATGTAATATGAATCTTCTTTGGCTATATATGTACACTCTTATTAAATAAAGTGTAATTTTATCTGTAGTATCCATTTTTCAAATTTATTTTTTGACGTCTCTGTATATTTGAGGGTATACCTTCTGCCATCAATGCAGACTTTTTAATGAAATTATAATGTTTTATCAAAAAATTAAAAAATGACAGTGTGCGGGTGTCAAATGAATTGGGTTCGGGCCGATCAAGAGCTGCAAAATTCTCAGTCATGGTGGTTGGAGTACTTTCCACCGTGTTCGGCCTTTTGTTTGCATTGGTTCTATTCCTACGACGGAAGCAATACCCAGCAATATTCTCAGATGATGCACAAGTTCAGCAGCTAGTGGAGGATCTCACCCCATTTCTAGGAACCCATATAATTTTTTCTTGCATTCCTTCCAATGGTACTTTTCATTTCCAAATTAATCCATTTTGTGTGCTATAATCTTTTGGGTATTTTTGGCACTCTCTTATACGTTTGTTGAAAAGACCTGATACAATCTACTAATGCTCAATGGCAAAATTCAACTTTGCCAAATTATTTGGGTTGACACTGGGCCCAACTTTTTCAAAATATATAGAGTTCGAAATATATAGAGGATATAAAGGTTAAGTGAATTTTGTATACACTGTCAATGTGTACGAGTTAATTGGATGCATGGCGCACACACACATATGTATATGTATATAAAATGTGTTTCAAATATAAATTCAAATTAATTGTCATATATCTAATGGTGATAGTGTATTGTGCATACACTATAAATGTATAGAATATTAATACATAAAAGTTTGATGAAATATTTTATCTTAGTTCGTTCTCACAACAAAATCTAGAATAAACGTAAAGAGAATATACAAATAATCAACTCTTAGGGGTATCATGTTAATGTGGAATACAATATAATAAATTATTTATATTCAAGACTAATTAATAGAGAATTTTAACATTAATAAGTCAATTTCAAAAAAAGAAGAAATTGGAAAATTATTGCTTCAATCGATTTTCTAAGCAAGCATTTTTTTTATATATATATATGATGAGGCATTGCACCAGAACTCTTCTACGAATTTCTCTACTTATTCCATTATTGTCTTTTATATTTACAAGGATTTTCCACAGTCAAAATTTTCAGCAAAATTAATGCTTATAAGCAATACAACATTTCAACTGTGTAGGTGTGGCTGTTGGAGCAGGGTGGCAAAATTTTGTAGCATTTATGAATATTGGCAGCTATTTCCTGGTTGGGGCTCCTGTGGGTATTGTACTATGCTACAAATTTGACTTAGGCCTCAAGGTGAATTCGTTAAGCTATTCTACTTTCCAAAATTGCCCTTAGTTTTGATTAAGCTATTATTAAAACAGGTTTGCTTCTGCTAATTATTTAAACAAATGATGCAAATTTGGAAATATATTAATGTGAATCAATTTAAAAATTGTGCCTGACTAGGGACATCATAACTACAAAAAGGGTACTCAATTTTACAAGATTTGCAAAAACTGCCCCTAAACTGTTTAAGGAACATTATGGTTCGGATTGTAAAATGATGCTAAATTACTTTTCACTGTGCGTCGACAGTGAGCTAACTCATAAATTAGCACTTTTAAATTTAATAACAAATACTATAGATGAGATTTTGGCTTAGTAATTACAGGTCCTAATTTCAAAATATATGTGTGATTTTTTTTCTCCCAGTGTTTGTGGGTTATGTTATAAAGTTTTAATATCTACCACTTTGGGTTAAGTTTTAGTGTTATTGGGTTGTGATTTTTACCATTTATAGACCGGTTTGTTGGTTTGTACCATTAATTCCCACCGTTTTGGGTAACTTATAATTTTCTTGTTTGGATTGTGGTCTTTTGTAGAAAAATTTTTACATTTTCTGCAAATATAGTTTTTCAATCACCTTTTCATCTCAAATTCATCAAATTACTACAGTATATTATTTTTTATAAAAACTTCTAAAAATAACAATCCAAACAGATTAATTTACGGCCTACTTGAATTTTGGTTGATTTTCAGGGTCTTTTTTCCGGAATGCTCCTTGGGGTGTGCCTTCAAATTCTAGGAATATTGTTGGTAGTTTGCCTAGCAAACTGGAAAAAGGAGGTAGCAATTCTCCCTTTACAAACTTTATAAATTATTTTGCATGACAAATACATTTTGATTAAACTAAGTGCAAGAGTCCAAACCATAATATCATTTTATTCCTTCTAGAGACTAATCTAGCTATGGTGCTATGTAATTGCAGGCTCACGCGGCTCGACAGAGACTAGAACAAATGGGGGGGAAGACGCTACCTCAAGATGATGAAGAAAGATGAATTGTGGAGGCAGAAATCGTAGAAATAAAATAAAACTGAATTTAAGGGGCGACATTATAATTGGAGATACAAGGAAAAATTGTACTCAATGACTAAATTTTGTTCTGTAATTTTGTACATATAAAATTAAGGGCGTGCATAATGGATTTCAGTTATGCAAGAATTTATATGTTGAATTGCTTGAAGATTCAAAATTGAAAATTCGTTATCTTTGTCAGCCTAGAGAACATAATTTTTCAATAAACACGTGTGTGCCATGCATGTATGTAAATATATACATACATATATACATACATATATATATATATCTATATAATTTATGTCCTAGAGAACATAATTTATATATAATGTATAACTTATATATAATTTATATATAAGTGGAGACGTGATACTCTTCTCCTTCTCTCTCTAAAAGTCCTTTAACCAAAATGTCATCAACTCTCTACATAGGAGAGGATCCAAACAAATTTGACCTTTTCCCGGTGGGAGCGAGACTTTCCAATAGCTTTTATTTCGTTTGTTTTGAATTATTCTTTCATAGAGCTTTTTAGTGATAGATTCTTCTTTCCTAGGATTTTTAAGCGAGAATTTATTTTTTAATAGATTTTTCTAGTAAGAGTTTTATTCTATCTCATAATTTTCTTATGAGAGTTTTTTTTTATTATTTGACATTTTTAGTGAGATTTAAGAGATTTCCCTAAGTTGGTTTCTTAAATTCAAGTTGGTTTCTTAAATCTGGAATTTAAGAAACCAACTTATGAGAGTTTCCTTAAGTGAGATTTAAGAGATTTCCTTAAGTTGGTTTCTTAAATCTGGAATTTCTCATGCCTATAATGTCAGATCTAAATTTTCTTTTGAACTTAAATTAGTCTCTTGTCAAATCTGGCTATTAAAAGAAATTCGTAGACCTATGTGATTGCAGTGATTTATCTGGACGAATGATTCGGAGTTTCAATGTTATTTTTATATTCATTAATTTCTAGCTCATATCTGTTGTCTTCATTGTGTTTCAGATTTGTAGTGTATTCATATCATATTTGGTATATTTTCTATTATTAATGCAATTATTACAATAAACGGGAGAGGGTTAAGTTGGGACGGTTGAACTATAAGGTGAGAGAAATCGTAAATATGAAACCCTATCTTAGTAAGTCAAAATTATTGTGACCAAGTAAAACGTTGACGTCTAGAATGAAAACAAATGCAGCATCAAAGGGTTGACCGTTGACTTAGCCTTAGCGGAAATTCCGCTTCTGTATCATGCTTGTACCGTGTACTTGAACGTGGCTTTTAGACTGAAGGCTGAAGCTTAGCTGTTTGTTTCAGATTTATACTTGAAATTGACTTCATGATTGAATATTTGGCAAGTTTTCTAAAACTAGTGTTTGGGGATGTCTAACTCAGTTGTCTTGCATTTCTTGAGAGGAGTATGAAATAGAGTTCATGTGTTTGGGATGGAGTATATGATAGTATCTTGTAATTTTTTTTTAAAATGAAAATTTAGACTTAATTGTTTCTTGTTACAAGAAATTCAAAATGGTATGACTAATACAGACAATCAATTGAGAATTACAATTCAAAACACTACAAACCAACTCATAAATAAGTAGAAAATAAATTATTTGATAATCGTGTGATATAACAATTGGAAGGTGATTAGTCTTTTATTCAATTAGGACAATAGAAGTGAGGCCGCTACGTTCTTTAAATCACTACATAAATCGATTGGCGTTAAATTTTGATTGAAAGTGGACTCTAAAATTGAAATTTAGATGCTTTACTTATATTAATCACACGGGCCGGCAGAGGATATAGTTTGAAAATTCTACGCTGTAAATTGAATAAAAATAAACATATGTGAATTTATCCAAGAAGAGAGTTAGACATTCTCGACGTGCAAATCATAAACACTAACGTTGGCAAGAAATTTGAGATAAAAGAAAAATCCAAATTTAAAAAATGTCCACGATTACCTGAAAAATATGATGAGATCAAAAGTTTGAGATACTTTTTTTTTTTTTTCAAACAAGAGAGAGATGAGATTTAAGAATCGGGGAGGGATGAGCGATATTTGAATCTAGGACTTTTACATCCTGTGCTCGAGATATCTTGACGAAACATCAAAGGAAAAACCTTTTCTTTTTTTTTAAAATTATTGATAACAAACAAAAAGGAGTTATTTGCGAGAAACGTAATAATTTTCTTTTTTTCTATTAATTATTGATAACAAACAAAAAGGAGTTATTTGCAAGAAACGTAACAATCAGACAGCATTTGAGAAGTGCTTTAGAATTTTTGTTTTCCATTAACTGATCGATTTCTGGTTTCTTCTTCAATCTAAATTACATTAATTAGTGGCTCGATATATTGTAGTTTTACAAGAAAGTTCTCAATATTAGTCCTTGTTAAAAATTGTGTTATCTAACAAAGATTCAAGGATTTCTTGGGTTTATGCGGTAGAGCTTACTATAATATCTGAATTTAAAACAGTTAATTAGCAAATGTAACAGTTGGAAGCATGCATAGATATTTGTGGAGTTACAATTATTTTATCTCATTTTTTAAAATATTTTTTGGAGCTTTACAATATAATTTTTTTTTTGTTCTTCACAGTTATACTATTCATTTTGAGATTTGTTCTTTAATATCTGTGTATATTTGATGATGTAACTTTTGTCATTAGTGTAGATTTCAATGAAATTATAATAATTCATTTGTATCAAAAAATTTGATTGAAGATTTTATTGTTTAGGCCTACTTTGGGGTGTTGAGATACACTATTTGTTGATTGCTAGTTCCTAATGCTTTGAAAAAATAACTTTTTTAAACAAAAAAAAAGAAGGAAAAAAAGGTAAGCATGTCTCTTGTAATCCTATTAATAGTGGGCTTTAGGCATTAATATCCTAGAAATTATAATTAAGGCGAGAGGATGTGGGAGTGTGCTTTTAGATTGGATGTTAAAAGTTCCATCATCTTATTGTGGTTGGCAAATCACATTTGAACGAGTTTAATTTAAGTCAGTGCTGATACATAAATCAAATTATTTTATACTCAAATCCAACTCAACAAATTAAGCCAAACATAAAGAACATTTCCTATTTGTTAAAGTTTTAAACTTAATTCCACTTGAATTTGGCTTGATCAGTATAAAATTAAAATTTATGAGTAAAACTTTCATGCTATGCAAGTTCAAACTGAATAAAAGCAAATTTAAATTTGCCTCGATAAATTTCCAAAAAAAAAAAAAAAGAGTTTTTTTTTTTGGAACAAAGAGAAAAAGACTTTGACTTGATTGCAAAAAAGTCTTTGACTTGATTAGATACTCCTGCACCCCTAATTCTGCTCCAAATATTCTCTCAACCCCAATGAACCTCACAAGAAAACAGTGGGTTGGATCCATGGTTTTTGGCCAATAAACCCCAATCAGCCAAGGTAGGAAAAGGAAAGGCGAGTGGACAACTACGTGAACGCACCAACTGTAATGTAATGTGAACAATAAAGGGGTCTGGCTTACCTTGGAAGTCTTCTTCTTTCAATACCCCTCCCTCCTTTGCCCAATCTATTCTCCTTCCCTTCAAAGTTTCAAACTTTACCCATACATATTTGTATCCCCAAGGAAATAGCAAAGAGGGGTAATTTTTTACCACCCCAGTTCAGTTTTCTTCTTAATCTGGGGCCCTATTTTATGATTTTCTTTCTGGGAATTGGGGTGACTCGAGTTAGGCCTCGGATTATTGCTCTGCCCCATATAAAAGGTACCTTTGATCTTGCTTAATATAGATTAGATTTTTTTCTGATGCCTAAGTTGATTTTTGTTTTGGGTGGTTGAGAATTGAATTTGGTTTTGATTATTTTGGTATAGTTGTGGGATTGGGCTTATGGATGTGAGGCATTAAGGGAATTTAAAGTTGGGGTTTTTCTTCCTTCGTTTCTTTTGATTTTTATTGTGGGTTTTTCTTGCTTATAACTTCTTGATTATGTTTTTGGAATTTTGGAAAATGGGTTCTTGGGATGCTTCTTGTATATGGCTGGAATGAATATCAACTTTCAATTTGATCAATAAAGTTGGTTTGATCATGGTTAACTCTAGGTTGTTTCTCTGATTCTTAATTATGGTTAACTTTACCGAGCATTTTTCTTGTTTTTAAATGTGAATTGTCACCAAGTATTGCCTCCCCGTGTAGCGGAAATCAGTTTTAACAGGAGGATGATGTTCTTTCTGCTATCATTACTAGGGGATTGTGGATTTGAAATGTACCTATAAACAGGGGAAACTTCAAAAAGATTGTGGACGTATAATTTTTCTAGATCATTTCTAGAGGTTGGAGTAGTTGCAGCTCCGATTATTCTCATTTTGATTCGACATTATGGTGACTGAAGTCAAAGAGATTCTACCATACGTAGTTTTTCTATCCTTTGAAGGCAAATATTATTTATGGGCTCCTTTGCTTCTAAATTTGGTGATTGATAACATTGAACTTTCAATTTCTTGATGTGGATCGTAAGAAATGATGCATGCTTTTTTAAAACATTCAATTGGGCTGGGTGTAAACATTTTTCCGGTGAAATTACTAGGAAGATAGTGCATCTGATTTGTAGGTTTTAGTAAGAGAATTGCTGATTGAGAAGTAGAACTAGAAGGTTTTATCAACACTGTGCTTATCTTGAAAAAGTCATCCAAATGTATTTGAACCATGGACATTTGAAATAAAAAGCTGGTACAAACATGTTAGTTGTCAGATAAATATCAATCTATCACCTTTGTAACCATTTCAGCTTGAAGAATAAATGGTGTTTGGTAGATCTGTGCAGTCTCTGTGTTATGTTCATAGGTTGCTGCACAATGTTTTTAACCATTTGATATAACATTTCACATTTAATTCAGCAGGGATTCCATCACGTTGAAGTTCAGCTGATATGCCCATGGGTGCAGCTCAATTTATTGGTTTGAGTAGATCAAAGAACATATTTGTTAGGTGATCATCTTTGGTTAGTTTAGCTCATGCTGTTGATGGCCAGGGAATGCTTTGGTTTGAATAGGCCCAATTCAATGATAAGAGCCAGGATGCAACTGCTGTAACATGAATATTTAGCACTTCTTCTGAAAAGATCTTGTTGGTGGAGTGAAATATTAGTGTAATCATGACCAAAATTGCATTGGGGCTCAAACATGTGCTGTTACTATTGCTTTTTGTAGCTGTATTTAGTTGTCATGTTACATCAGAAGCTGAACAAGAAACCTCACGAAGTGTTAGAACTGCCCCATTGAAGAATGCGGAAACTGGTGTTATTGATGGGTCAGGCGTGGAACATGCTATTGATTCTGATAGAACTGGGGAGTGGAAGGTGGGAAATAGCAGAGTTTCAGTGTCTACAGTAGCAATTTTCACATTGGCAATGGCTGCTGCTACTGGTTTGGGTGCTGTACCCTTCTTCTTTGTAGAACTCGATCCCCAGTGGTCCGGAATATGCAACGGGATGGCTGCAGGTGTGATGTTGGCTGCAAGCTTTGACCTTATTCAAGAAGGACAGGGCCATGGGAGTGGCAGTTGGGTTGTGCTTGGTATTTTGGCTGGTGGCATTTTCATTTGGGTTTGTAAGAAGGTGACTTTCTTATCCCTCTTACCCAATTGTGCTATTTGAAACTGAAATTATGTGTAGATAAAATGGAGGGATCATTGCTTTTCACATTTAATTACTTCCATTGCCATTAATCCTCTTAATAACCAATATCCAGCACATAAATCTGTAATTGTTTCACACTGTACAATTTTTTTTTCCCTTGCCTTTTCTGTTACTTGTCCTTGTCGCTTTCATGTAGTAATTAACAATAAACAAAATGATATTTTAACATTTTAGGCTCTTTTTTTTGTCCAGTTTTCTTTTCCTTTCCTTTTTTTTAAGTGTTATATACAATCAGAAAGTAGTTCAGAGAGTTTCTTTCCAGTGCCTTCCCACCTTGGGGAAGTAGACCTATGGTGGAAAATTTATCCTGGGTTGTCTGCATTTCTGAGCTGGGTGATTGACTTTATTATCGGTGTTCTTCTAGGTTTACATTGACCTGATTCTATGTGGGGTTTGCATGCTTGGATTCTAAGTTCTGAATGACTGTTATGTTGTTGTTGTATTTGACCAAATTTTAGTCAACATTTACCTAAGCTAACTCCCATATTATACTGCTGCTGTTTCTGTTATTTTTTTTAATATCAAGTTTATGGTCACTTACAAGAAAAATAAGCGAGCTCTTATGACGTTTTTTCATCTTTTTAAGTCATGTTATTTTCTTCTTGCTTGTTTCTAAGTTATCCTTAAGATTATGCATTACAAGAGTCTTGAGTTTTTTATTTCTTGGTCCTATAATATGCAAGCAGAATACACATCAGAAATCTAAATCTGTCTGCAAGTTAGATCATTATATGATGCAACTCCCTGGTATTATGTTGTTTTGAATTTTTTGGTGCTGTTGACATTCTTTTTCTTGTCCTCTTTTTTCTTTTGTAATTATCATTTGGTATGGTGAGACCCCAGCAATGTTAACCCAACATGCCAAGTTCAGTGTTTGAGTTTTCTGATTTTGTTATACTAAATTTCCGACAATTTTGCTCACTAATGGCAAAAGCAATGTGATTTTTCTGTGCGGAGCTGGGGTACTATGTTACTCCGACTCGTCATCTACCCCCGACACACCGTGTTGACACGACACGACACGACACAGGTGTGGGTACGCGATACGCACCTGATGCGGTCAAATTTTTTTGGACACGTTGACTGCATTTCACTGGCAAAGATGCCAACTGAGCACTGGCTAAGCTGAACAAGAATGAAGAGGACATCATCGCATCCCTTAATGGCCTCTCCAAAAAGGAGATCCAGATCCTTGGTCTCCTTTTTAGACTGCTCATCAATGTATTTCTGCTATTAGGCAACGAAAGCTTTCAACGATGGACTGGCGGATGGTTTAGATCCGAGAGGTGGGACCTCCTCCTTTGATGCGGCTAAGCGCCGACAGCTGAGGAGGAGGATTGGTTTGTGCTGAACGAGCTCCAGAAGTAAAAAGAGGACCATCTTGTCGGCAGCCATTCAAAGATAGAGATAGGGTTTCACAATTATACTTGCAACTAAACCCCTATATTCAATTTCAATTATTTTTTGACAAATAACTTAATTTTTTTTTTTTTGCAAATTTGCCCTTTTTCATATCAATTCAGCCCCTTGTACTTAGAGATTTATTTTTCTAACCAAGTTTATGGTTCTTTTCAACCTAAGTGCATATTTAATTGAACTTTTAATAGATATACTTTACAAATTATTGTGGATACATTTTAGAATAATTTATTTCTAAATATCTTATAAGGAGCCGTATCCCGGCACCAGTATCCAAAATTGGATACATATCCCCAAATCCTGCATTTTCAAATATGCGAGTCCAGCTTCTCGACACATACCCGTATCCGGTACCTGCATCCAAGTCCGAGGAACATAGCTGGGGTATACATTCTTGATCACTACAATTTTGTGGAATACTTAGTGATGGGATTCAGATAATTTAAGCAAACACATCTCAAAAATTTGTTTACAGTTTTGAAGCATACAAAGGTAGCTAATTTCAACCTTGGAATGTGGATTTTATTTTCCAAAAATCATGTGGCTTGTATGGCTTTTTTTTTCATTTTATTATTGATTGGTTGATTTTATGTCTGTAGCCTACTTATCTGTTGCGTCTATTCTTGATAAATAGCTTCTTGAGCAATATGAAGAGGTAAGCATGTTGGACATCAAAGGAGCAGACGCAGCTAAAGCCATTCTTGTTGTTGGAATTATGACTCTTCATTCTTTTGGAGAAGGCTCTGGTGTTGGAGTGTCCTTTGCTGGCTCTAAAGGTCTGTCGCAGGGGATATTGGTTACTTTAGCCATCGCCGTCCACAATATCCCGGAGGGATTAGCTGTGAGTATGGTGCTTTCATCAAGAGGTGTTTCTCCACAAAAAGCATTGCTGTGGAGCATTATTACATCACTGCCACAGGTACTTGTTTTTAGGAAGTCCCGTTTGGGTTTTGACCATTATTTACAATTCAGTGTTACATTGGCTAGATGTTTTGGATCTTGTATGCATATTTACCTAGTGGATTTCTTTAGTTAGCAGCTGCATATTGTTGCAATTTATGGACTAATTACATGATGCTTTTTTCCCCTCTAGTTAATGCCCAATTATTTGTGAAATCTTGGTGCAGCCAATTGTAGCAGTGCCATCATTTATTTGTGCTGATGCATTTAACAAGTTCTTGCCATTTGCTACTGGCTTTGCTGCTGGTTGTATGATTTGGATGGTTGTTGCAGAGGTGCTTCCAGATGGTTTCAAGGTTACTTGCTTTCTCTTTGTTTTATTACCTGTTTTGATGTGTGTGTTCTTGAGTTTAAATCCTCCTGTCTGGGTTTGAGGGTGGAGTATGGAAATTGAATTTTCTCCTTAATATTGGTATAGTTTCAACTGTTAGGATTTGGAGTTTTTCCAGGATTTTTACTATTTTTTCTGTGTAGTTTGTGTTTGCTTTTTGCTTGTAGCATTCTAGCTGTGCGTAGATTGTAAACCTCTATTGCAAGTGCTTCATCAATGATCAATAAAAAGTAATGACCCCCCCCCACCCCTGCGGTAACAAAAAAAAAAAAAAAAAAGAGGATTTGAACTGAAGAGGAAATTGTTGTTAAATATCCATGTATCACTATTTCAGTATTACATTGTATTCTACTATGTCATCTGGTGAATATTCACAACTATCTTAAAATAAATGTCTCCTGTGATTTAGGAGGCCTCTGCATCTCATGTAGCATCAGCAGCTGTACACTTTCAGTGGCTTTTATGGAAGCTCTGGGTGCTATATTCCAGACTTTCAGCAACAATTACAGGTGAGCTTATGCTTCTATTATGCATTTGTGCATTCTGAAATCGGGTGACAAAAAGGGAGAAAATAGTCTTCTATTCTTATTATAGGAAGGTTGTTTCAAGTGTACGCATATTTGTTTGCCCCCCATGTGCCTCAATTTTTTTTTCTACCTTATATCAGTATAATATGTTTGTTTGCATGGCATTATTGCATTTGGAGTTAAACATGAAAGTTTATGGAATTATTAGACTAAAGTGTATTAATATAGGTAGTTGCTTTTGAAACCTCTTGTTTTCCATAATGCATCCATTGTCTTTTATGAATGATTGTTTTTCTGTGACGTTATCCTTGAAATTGAGACCTCTAACTGCCATTATGCTCAAGAAAAGTCAAGAAAAGTCTGGCTACACAGGTGAATTTGATAAATTAGCGTAACAATCTTGATGATGTCTAAGATTATGTAAGTGACCTGATTATTAAATTGTGAAGCTATCATATTCTTGCTTCAATTTGTTAATTGGAGTTCAACTGGATTTCAAACTACACTCTCATGTCTTGTTATCTTGATGGGAAGAGGAATTGGTGACTGCAAGTATTAACTCTGTATGTTATGCTGTTGTGTTAGATCATAATGAACATGATTTGCCATTAGCACAAGGTTTTCTGTTAAGATTATCGATCAGAGGACTGAATTGTTCTATACAGAGCAATTAAGCATGTTTTTAAAGCATCGTGAATTGTTAACCTTATCGGGCAGAACTTAGTTATCCATGCCATTTTGCTGTCTTTTACAAGCGATGTTTTGTGAGAGAAGTGACATAGTATTCAGGATGTTGAGTTCAACATTCTAAACAAAATGCGAATTTATTTAATTGATGATACCAATTGAGGACATGAATCTAGCACTTTCTAGTGCTTACTTATTATTGGCGGATATGATCCCCAAATTATTTTTATCTTCGCTCTGTAGTTCTGAGGATGCTTCCGGCTTCTTTATTTCACTGCTCTTTGGTCTTGGCCCACTGCTTGGAGGAGTCGCGCTTGTTGCATTTGCTCTTGCTCTTCGCCTTCAGCATGCTCTCTTAACTGGGGTAGCTTCTGGTGTTGCATTTGTTCTTGGTGCCTGGCGGCCTGTTCAACTGCTTTTTTCTTCAAAGATTGGGGTTTTCCCCCTTATGCTGCTTCTTGCAGTGGGATGTGCATTTGTGCATATATTTACTTCCAGTGCTTTGAAATTTGGAAGTCGGAAGCGCACTTCAGCTGATACATTATCTTCTGCAACGGGCTTTCAAGTTAGTGCTCTTACCCTTCAGTCAATCTTGTGTTGTATGGCTGTTGCCCTTCATGCTCTTCCTGAGGGGCTTGCCTTAGGAGTTGCTGCACCTAAAGCATATGGGCTTGGTCGGTACATGGTGCTACCTGTCTCCTTGCATGGTCTTCCTCGGGGTGCTGCTGTAGCCAGCTGCATTTTTGGGGCAACTGACAGCTGGCATGGCTCCATTCTAGCTGCTGCTCTTATTGGGTTTGTTGGTCCGTTGTCTGCAATTGGAGCCATACTTGGAGGAATTGACTACAGAGGTCTGGACCACTTAATGGTGCTAGCATGTGGGGGATTACTCCATGTTTTGGGAGTATTGTAAAAAGAGCAGTAAAGTTAGATAAAAGGAGAAGTATATCAGGCTTGATAGTAGGTGTAGGGTTTGCCTGCATTTGCCTAACTTTCACGAAGTTGGTGTGTTTGCACACACCTTATTGCAATTCTGCCCCTGAGGCTGTGAGATGATACATGATGGAACTGCTGTATATATGTACTGCTGCAGATTGCACTAGAGAACTTGTGACCTGTGCTTAGATAGTAGTAGTACTTAGTCTGGTTCATTGATTAATGCAAAATGCTCATTAAGCCGATTTTGTTAGCTAAAATTTCATTTATTTGACTGCTTTGCAAAAAGAGGGTATTACAATTGTACACCATGTCTGTTTACCTGGCAGCAACTAGGTGTCTGTTTTGCCCTCTAGTTGCAGGTATCACCAATTAACTTTATAGTGCTCCTTCAATTGAAAACGTGTAGTTATTTCCCTCTAGTTAAATTACTATATATGAACGGCCTTAATATGGACAACTGGGTAAATTACTTCTGCATCGGCAGCAGTGCCATTTTCTGCCTTGCGTAGCACCTTGAACATGTCTTATGGTAACTAGGAGCAAGAGAAATTTCTTGCAGGTGTGACCGTACTTACTATTACAGATTAAGAAAAAGGAAAATCCTATACTAATCGATCTACAACTTAAGCTATAAACAAATTAAATGATAATCCACTTCTTTGATTTTAGGGATTTTCATGTTTGTATTTATGGCTTAGTAATGTGGTGATTAAGAGTCGTTTTTGGTAGGTGTACTTTAAGAGAAATTTCTCATGTTTTAGTGTGTTGCAGCTATGTTGCTAACGTCTGTATTCAGTCATTTGTCACTTCTTGGTCAGGGAAACCTAGATGAGAAATTTTGAAACATGATCAGGGAAAAGTTTTTTCCCTCCATTATTCAGGAGTGTGGTTAATGAGGTAGGCTGATCCATTCTCCTCAAATCCGGAAGCATATGCAGTACCTGCTTGGACCCTTTTCTGAGAAGAAAACTGCCAAAAATTGAATCTGAATGTTTTAATCCACTCAAATTTAAAACTTAAACGAGAAATAAATTATTCAGAAATCAGCAAGTGTTATCCATAATGCTGACAAGTTTACTAGAGTAACTACTAAAGTTTTCAATGTATAATCATATACTCCTTTAAGTATGTAGGAAAAGAGTTCCTGTCATAAAGTTGTACGTCCAGAATTACACTAATTTCTAACTGTATTTCATAACAGAAAGTGTTTATTAAATATGATCAATGAGCAAGACAATTAGACTTTTTGAGTAATGTGATAAAATTTAGGTGCTTGCATGGAATGATACAGAAAAGAGTTTAAGCCCAGATCACATCTATCAAATACGATTTGGTTTGATAGACGCTAATGTCTTACATCTACAGACTAGGAATGTCACAAGAACTAAAATACTAAAGCAAAAGTTTAAAGAAACATATATTGAAGAAATTCTCCCCATTATATTTTTGCCTATTGTGTAATTGTAGCATCTATACTACATATAAAGCCATAGCAGATACTCGTTGATAGATTTTCTATCACTTTAATCTGTTACTGAAGTCTGGCATGCCATATCAAGGGCAGGATCACAAAAAGAGGCCAGCAAGCAAAGGTGCTGTTTTCTTGCAGCAGAAAATCCAACTGTCTCACTCATGTCTAAATCATCGGAGTTGAGGCTATTTGGGAGTTTTCAGTCAAAATGATAGAGCAAAAGAGCTAATGGAAGCTCAATATTAGCTAAAGTAAATGAAATTTTTGAGCACATCTTTCTTCCAGCACTGCATGAGAGATACTCAGAGTGAGTTCCAGTGAAATCAGTGGACTTGGTTTCGAATCTCTCAGGTCTAAAACTTTCTGGATCATCCCAATACTTAGGGCCCCTTCCTAATGCCCAAGCATTAACTATGAATCTGGCCTTGATAGGGATTGTATATCTATCTATATCACATTGCTTCCTGCATTCTCTAGGAAGTAAAAGTGCACCAGCAGGGTGTAGCGTAAAAGTTTCTTTAAATAATAACTTGAGGGACTTCAACCCTTGGACATCATTTTCTTCGGTTGTTGTTTTATTTCCCATAAATGTTCTCCTTATTTAAATCTGTGGCTTGGCCACTGGATATGGATTTCTGAGGTACACTCGCTATACTAGCGCATTGTGTACACACTCCTTGCTTCTATTAGTTTTGCTTATGGTGTTAACAGTTAAATGGGAAGAATTCTAGAGCTAGGGTGCGAAATTGTCCAAAATTAAAGTTTAAGGAGTAAAGTGAGAATCGGGTACAAGTTAGAGCATGAAAAGTGGAATTAGTCCCAAGTTGTCAACATATACATCATTTAGTCCTTGAGTATTCAAGAGAGTTTCCTTCATAAAGTTTATTACACTGACGGTATTTTGCAACGCAAATTATTCATTACATGTGATCAATGTGCTACATAGTAAAACTTTTGACTGATATGATAAAATTTAGGTGCCTACATGTAATAGTAAAGGAAAGAGTTTATGACCAGATCATATCTGTGAAATGCTATTTGGTATGATACACATTAATGTCTTACAAGTAAAATGTTAGGAGACCTGAAATACTAAAATTATTAAGAAATATGTATTGATGAAATTCTGCCCATTATGTTTCACCTCTTTTTTTTGTAACGTCAATACTATATTTAACACCCATACAAGGGTTTTGCTGTTAAATTTTCTAACACATTTAGTCTGTTGCGGGAGTCTGGCATGCCATATCAGGAGCAGGATCATACAAGGACGCCAATAAGCACAGGTGGCATTTTCTTGATGCAGACAAACCAACGGTCTCGCTCATGTCTAAAGCATTGGAGCCGAGGCCATTCGGGAGTTTCCAGTCAAAATGGTAGAGTAAAAGAGCTAATGGTAGCTCAATATTTGCTATACCAAAAGAAATTCCTGGGCACATCCTTCTTCCTGCACCAAAAGGGAGATACTCAAAGTGAGTTCCACTGAATTCAATGGACTTGTTTTCGAATCTCTCCGGTTTAAAACTCTCTGGATCATCCCAATATGCAGGGTCCCTTCCTATTGCCCAAGCGTTAACTAAGACTCTGGTCTTGATGGGGATGGTATATCCATCGATTTCACATTGCTGCCTACATTCTCTTGGAACTAAGAGTGCACCAGTAGGGTGTAGCCTTAGGGTTTCTTTAATGACTGACTTGAGGTACTTCAGTTCTTGAATTTCGGTTTCTTTAATTGTCGTTTTCTTTCCCGTAAAGGCTCTTCTTATTTCACTCTGTGCCTTGGCCATCACATTTGGATGTCTGATCATCTCAGACATTGCCCATTCTACAGTTGAGGATACAGATTCAGTGCCAGCTGAAAACATATCCTACATTAATGCCAAATATCTTGTTATAAACTGCACATAAAATAGTAGTTGAGGCAAAAGCAAAAAAGAAAAAACAGGTGGTGTATTACATGGCTTGTACTTACAATCAAAACAGCTTTGATGTTATTGTTGGTGATTGGAATTTGAAGGTCACCACTTTCTTTTACTTTTAGTAGAACATCAATTAGATCTTCATCGCCGGGTTCTCCCATGCCCTTTCTTGTTCTTGCTAAGTTAGCAACACGCTCAGCAATTATGTTGTCAAAAATTATATCAATCTTTTGGTGCACCTCTGTGAATTTAGTCCTCATCCGACTAAAGGGATGAAGAATCTTGAATGACGGAAAAAGATCATAAACATCAAAAGTACTTACAAGGGGTAGTGCTTCCTTCAGTACCTGCAAGAATGTATCCTTATGCTGTCTGCTTACTTTCCCGAATGCTGCTCTAAAAACCATGGAGCTCGCATACGAGGACAGTTTTTCAGTTAAATTGATTGGAACTCCAGCAACAGATAGAGCCCCTATAGATGAAATGAGATGCAAAGCCTCATCTTGCCGAATAAAGCCAAATGATCGGACTTTCTCACCACCAAGGAGCTCCGTGATGCATATTTTGCGCATTTGTCTCCAGTAAGCACCGTATGGGGAACCAGCTATGTTTGTGCTGTCATAGCAAACAATCTTGGAAGCTAGAATTTCTGCCCTGTCTGACAATGCAAGATCATGAGTTTTCAGAATCTCTCTAGCTAAACGTGGTGATGACACCACAATTGAAGATATCTCCCCCAACTGAAGGTGCATCAGAGCACCATGTTTCTGAGCTAATTTTGCAAGAGCACGATGGGGTGGGGAACCTAGCAAATGATGCATGTGTCCCACAAAAGGTAGCTTCCAAGGAGATGGGGGTACCTTCTGGGATGCTTTTGATCTCTTGCATTTCTGGATTAAAGTTGTAACAAGTGCTAGAAAAAGAAAACAAACTATGAAGTTGGAGGTTGTATCCATCATATTGCTATCTTTTGTATATGCTATTGGACTACGCCAAGCTAATTGGTTAAATAGAAGATCCTTCTGTTCTCAATAAAGTGAGGATTCTTGTTCTCATAGGCAGTCGGAAAGAAAGGATGCACCATATCTTTTCGGTATGCGTGGGGAAAATATAGAAAATAACTAACTTGAAGTCTTCAAATTAATAATAATGCAAACTAACTGTCTTTCATTTAATTTGCTTCTTCTCCACGGAAGAGGTTTGCAATTTTCACAAACGTATGAAGAAAAATCATGCTGACATCTTTGCATCACTTCTATATACAAAAACCCTAGCCGTCCATTTGATTGTTTGCCCACAACTGAGAGAATACGATGCTTACAAGGAACAGGAACATTTATATATAGTCATTTTGGTGCAATTGTTAAATAACATTTATTAATCCTCATTCTTCATCAGCAGGAACATCTATTACGTATTACTCATTTGTCATAGTATCGTCAATTTGATTTGTATTATTTTGCTTGAGATCATGATTAGACTTAGAATTCTTCTAGAGTTTTTGGCAAAGAAAATTTAAAAAAAAAAAATTGTCTCAAGTACAAAGTGTGCTATTATGCGTATCGAAATAGGGACATGGACAAATAGAATTTTAGTTCAGCATATATGTGTTTGACTGTTATAATTTTTCACCGTGCTTAGTCTACACTCACATAGATTACTATAAATTTTTTACAATATTTATTGTAAACAAACAAAATTCACTAATTTGCCAAATATAAAATACAAAGTTCAAGTATATCTTCCGATTCAAACCAACAATTGCACATATTAATACCTAACACAACCGTACTTACCCTCATCCATCAAATGCAATATTTGCACAAAAGAATTCTCAAAGCAAACATTGGCAGGCTCTACTGAAGACTTCGGAATCAAAGGTAAACCACATGATCATAATCTTACATTTTCCAAGTTTCAAGTTTTGGCCAAATTCTTGCGTTTGACCCTCAAAAAAGATCTATGATGTTTCTAGTTTTGCTCTGTACTGGTCGTATCTGCCAATAGAGTTCATCAGATGACTGCATGATTGCTTTCCATACTTGCTTATTTGGATCATCCCCTACTGATAAATGTACTTTTCATATGACTTGCTTCTAATTTACTTCTATCGAGATTTATACGCAAAGGCGATCCAATAGCTCAAAAATCTCGGAAGACCTTCTGTGTTAATCATAGACGGAAGTATCAAAATTCCCTCGCTTCTTTCCTCAACCAAAAAGCGTAGTATTGCATCTTGCTTGAAGCACTTGGATCAATTGGTGCAAGTCGACGCACTGCAAAATCTCAAGGTTATCGTAAACGTTCTTCTTTGTTAATTTGCCCACTGGTTTTTGGTCCAAGTTCACTTCGTAGACCCATGTTTGTCATTCACTCCTTTGCATTATAGGCCCGTGTGTATCCCTACCCCTGCGCTCCATGACTTATGTCCAAGTTGTCCCTAAAACCCCATTTAGATAGCGCCAACATAGCCAAAATGGAGATTAGTTTAATGACTACTTTTCATTTGCTCCATATATAATTAGCTAGATGAATGCTAAAGGTGCATTTGATAAATTTAAAATTTAAAATCTGAATCTACTAAGTTATTAAATTGTAAATATTAAAGTCCTAACATTTGTGCGCATTTTGCATTACATGATAAGAATAGCTTATTGTTTATTTGTTGGAGTAAGTTTTTCCCTATACAATTCAGATTCATTTAATTAATTAAGATGTTTGGTTTTTAGTTATCAAACGCGTCTAAACATATTAAAATTTTAATTCATTAAGTTTAAGTATTGAGCTGGACTAACTCATTAAGTTTAAGTTTATATATATATATATATATATATATATATATATGTATGTATATATTTACCTTGCCACCTTTTCCCACCCCTTTCCATTCTCGACTAATAGGCATCTTTAAGTTCTTTATCCTGAACTTAAAAAAAGCAGTGTTTGTGCTAAAGTTGAGGGCGCATACGGTCTTGTATTATTGTAGCGACGGTTGAATCGAAAGAACAGCAAAGACAAGTACATAAAAATCCACATCTAACCTCTATTCAACTTCGATAATCATATAGCAGTAAAGGGAATCAAGGAAGACATATTAATTATTTTACTTAGCTAGATAAATATGTTGAAAAAATATTGATAGAAGACTCAATTTCATTTTACATACTTTTTAAAAATAAATCATAAGCAAAAAAATCAAACAGAATTATTTCATTTGGAAGTATATTTCTTTTAAGGAAATACCATTAAGTTTTGCCCAAAAACAAAATAGTGTAAATGGTTTAATTATTTTTTTACCTAAAAACAACATAGTTTAAACATACAACTATTGTCACATGATGAGCAATAGTATTTTTAAGTTGAGAGTGGAAGTGATTAATTGTATAATAAGAAAGTAACCATGTAAGAACTCGGCCAAGGAATTCAACCGCCTAATCGGGTCAGATTTAAAAAACTATACTAGAAACTCTATTCAAGCCTTCTCCTTTCTCCTTCCCTTGCAAGGTTTAAAATTGAGAAATTTCTAGAAATGTGATGGTTTTTAAATTTTTTCTGCAAATAGGGTGATTTGGGTTTAGGTTTTCTGCCAGTGATGTTCGCATTTAGAATGAGTTCGATAAGAACTCGCATTTTGCAAATGCGAGTTCACTGGAAAAAGAAATTTTAAAAAAAATTAAAATTTTGAACCGCATTCAGAATGAAGTTCCAAGGAACTCGCATTTACCCGAAGTTCCGAAAATTTAATTTAAAAAAATTCATCTTGAACTCGCATTCGGTGAATGCGAGTTTCTTACAACTCGCATTCACTGAATGCGAGTACCAAAAATTAATTTAAAAAATTCATTTGAACTCGCATTCGGAGAATGCGAGTTCCTTGAAACTTGCATTCGACGAATGCGAGTACCAGAAATTCCTGCTGACTAAGGTCAAAATAAATTTCACCCTCAAATTTATTGGTCATATTGGAGGATTGGCAGAAATCCAATAATCTTAATGGTCAAAACTAATTTGCCAGTAGTCAACATGTTTTACTTTGCTATTTTTGACCCACCAACATTTGGCATTTGAAATATTATAGTTTCTTAAGTTTCTAGATTTTGTGGTTTTAGAATGAAAGGTGATACAAATTAGCTCGAAATTGCTTTACTATGACAAATATAACTAAACTTGTTTTCCTTCCTTTTCTTTATTTTGTTGATTTTGTCTATTCATACCACCAGTTTCTCACATCCTTCTTCTGCACGTATAGTTGGTTTCAAATTAGACATCCTATATGTACTTATTATTTTTTTTTTAACTATGAATAACCAATTGTTCATGGGTCCTATCACTTTTCACTTATATAGAATATTGAAAATGTTATTAAATATACCCCAAAGGCTATGATTTCAATATAGTATATGTAGTAAATTAAGTTGACAATCTAATAAATTTTATCTTTTTGCATGCATTTGAATTGGTTGAGTAGTATTGTACAGGCTCGACACTTGACAAATTTTATTTGTCAATTTTTGTCAAATAGAGATTGTTGAATCACTAGCTACTAACATACATCAATATCAATAGGAGACGATCAAGAGGATTCAAAACCTGGAGGATCAAGTGTCTCTAATGGCATATATGATGGTACAAATGGCATCTCAAATATATGAAAAATTGCCCTCTCAAGCCATTATTAACAGCAAAGAAAATGGGAGCGCAATTACGTTGAGAAGTGGCAAGGAACTGCAAGAGTCTCAAAAGTAAGGATCCATGGATGCAGTTGAAGAGCAAGGATAAAAATGAAGGATCTCAACCTCAAAACTCTCCAGTGGAAGAGTCCAATGAACAACCTCCAATTATAGTGATATCTTCTCCACCCTCTAACCAGCATATTATTGACTCTTATTCTAAATCTCCTGTTAATGAAATCAACTTTATTATACCAGAAGAATTTGAGTTTCATGGCAGGAATAATTTAGGAGTCATGATGACTATTAAATTGTTAATTGGTCATGATGGAGGAGTGAGTGAAGAATTGAAATTGTTGCTTGATTCTTTAGCGTCATCCACTAGTCAATGGAAGAAAAGAGCTCGTGTGCATAAAGATTACTCTACTTATGAAAGGTATGAAGATTATGTAGAGAAGAAAGCAATGAAACGAGCTACGAGATTTTATCCTCCTTGAGCAAAGACATTTATGTCTAGCCAAAGACATTAAAGAAAGGCACTGCTTGGAAGGAAACCCAAGAATTTATGATTTGCTTAATTTTGGTATTTTTGTGTTTTATTAAGCAAGTAACTTCATTTGGAATAACTAAATTTTTCATGTGTTACGTCGCCACCAGTTAAGCTTACCCACGCAAATTGGGCACGCTTAAGGAAGGAAATTTCTGTCCGTGATCAAAAGCGTTGGCACAGGTTAGGCGTACCCATGCTAATTGGTCGCGCTTAAGGAGACAAATTTCGTCTCTTGATCAGAAGCGTTAGTACTAGTTAGGAGTGCCCACACCTTGTGGTCACGCCTAATGAACTCAATTGTCGAAAGCTGGACAGAAGCGTTGGTATTAGTTAGGCGTGCCCACGCCTAACTTGGTGGATCAGCAAAAAATTTTTTTTTTTTTCCTTTCCCTTTTTCAATTCTCAGTGGTGTTCTTATTTCAAAAAAAAAAAAAAAACCCCAAACCCTAATTTGACTTCAAATGAAATAGGTCTAAAATAAAATTACTTCAATTATTCAATAAATCGTATCAACAAAACCAAATATCTCCATAGTTACTTTAAATTTTACTTCTAAAAACATGAAGTTGTAATGGAAAGGAAAAACAAGAAAGAAAAAGAGGAAATTTGCATAAAAGTTCTTTAGGAACCAAATTTATTCTGATTCAAACATGAGGGATAACATTAAGTCCAAAATTGCATTTCTCGTGCATAAGAAGTATGACAAGAATATCTGATACTTAGAAGTATCACCAGAAGACAAAATACTTACTTTTGCAACTGCAATAACCGTGAAACCATGTTTTGATATTTTTCATTTTATTCAGTACAGACCATTTGGAATTTGATACTATTACTATAAAATTTTTGTTGTATTCCAACACAGATTTCGATTTATGTACTACTTACGACCCCAAATGCGTAATTCCCAAACTCCCAACCCTAAACTGTAATAAAAAATTGAGCACCCTAAACCCTAAACCCTAAACCGTAACAAAAAATTGAGCACCCTAAACCCTAACGGTTATTAACCCTAAACCCTAATGAAGTAAACCGTAAACCATAAACCCTTTACCCCTACCCTAAAACCGTAAACCCTAAACCCTGAACTCGAAACCCTAAACCATAAACCCTAAACTCTAAACCCTAATCCCTAAACCCTACGACCCTAAAGCCATAAACCCTAAAACCGTAAACCCTAAACTATAGAACCCTACAACCCTAAAGGCGTAAACCCTAGAACCCGAAACCTTACAACCCTAAAACTATAAACCCTAAAACTTGAACCATATATTCCCTAATGTAAAGTGTTTTTTAACCATAGACTATAACTTTCATCGTAAAAATATTGACTAGCACATGTTTTTTATACTGTCGAACGTAATTTGCTTATATTAGAACTTTTATATTTTCAAATTACATAATACTTTGTCTTTATCAGAACTAAATATTTTGCATGCTAGATTTAAACACATTTGGGTTATTGAAGTTTTTCATATTAATAGATATTTTATCATTTAAATCTGAATTATTAGTATGAAATATTCTTTTTCCCGTTCGGATATTGAAAACTTTGTAGACAGCTTGTATATTATTTAAGTGAATTATTTAATTTAAATAACATAAAAGTTAGGGTTATCATTATCGGACAATGGGCAAAATACAATTAATTTTTGGTCTAGGATGAAGCGTATACTAAATGCTTGAAACATCAATCATATCATTATTGTCAATTGTTTTGAGTTAATTTGAAAACCTGTACCGAGTTCAGTTACATATTTGTACATTTTTTTTTGGTTATTTTTGTAGACGGTAGGGTTGAAAATATATTAATCCACAACTCACCATAATAAAATGCATACGGAATTCCTATTAATGTTATAGCCCTGATAGCAGTGAACAAAGATATTTTTAAAAATTATGAATTTTTTGCAGCTTCATTACTTAGTACTGTAAGTGATCCATAATTTTAACTAATTCGCTAATAATTTTTACTGCAGGGGTAGTTAGCTTGTAGAATGTTGGATCAGTGATTCTGACCACTTCGAGGTCGGCGCAACAACTGGTATCTTAAAACATTCGTGGTTGACTAACTTTAGGGGCTTGCAAACGAAATATATATATTTCCTGCTTTGAAGTAATGGGAAAAAAAACTAATCAATCAATACAAGGTTCAATGTCTTCCAAGATGTCCACCAAGCACACACTCTACGCCCACGCGTCCCAGCTCCTACGCGTGTTATGCACAATCGGAGTCACTTTAGTAGTGTGTGACTCATGTGCGGCTCGATCATGTAAATCCTCGACGAGGCCCCGCTTTGTTCGTGACCTCCTTCCCTGACCGGAAGTTCCAACGCTCAGGTTCTCCATAGGTGTGAACTCTTGAAACGCCACCGTGACCTAGATGTTGTACCCTCCGCATGATTAGCGATCGAGGCGTGAGTACGCGATCCACCACAATGGTGTTCGGTAGCCATTGCACTACCGCCGCCGTCTTTGAAGATGTGCTTCCGGATCGCACCCACGACGCCACCACCACCATGCTGGCCTCCACCTACATTCTGAGGAGCACACTCAACACGACGTGGGTCAACATGGCTTGGAATGTCATGTGGTATAGGTGAGGTGAACGCAAGACGCCGCCCCCAACATGTCAAACTCTCAACTATAAAGTCTCTGAATGCACGGAAATGATGCCTATCTTGCTCGTCGCATACTGCCTCAGAATCTAATGCCATGTAATGAAAGCACGACATAGCATCCACCTGTTCAGAGAAGGACATATTAAGAAATATGTAAGTGCAGTCATGTGTTGACGAGTTTGATAACACAAGTCAGGAAAATTTGTGTCTATTATTAGTAAGTAGTGAAACTTACAAGATATTCTACTCTGACGCTATCGCCCCGAAACCCCTCTGGAATAGGAGGATGTCGACTCGGGTTTGATACTTAGAGAACTGTCTGCTGACGATACCACCGAAAATAGTCATCATATGGATAAGTAGTATCATCAACTGCAATGCCATCCGCTACCTGTGAATGCCGATGGGTCCATACATCAATATAATACACGTGTGCAGTGCCCCAATCCTGATTCTTCCTACCACGGTGACTAAATCGATGTATCGTGGCGTTACTCTCGGCCAGCTGAGCGTCGGGCACGGGTTGTTGTAAACCAAACTGTCGCATAACTCGATGAGGGAGATGGGGCTTGACAACGTCCCAACAGATGATGTACATGACAGATCTCCAAATGTAACGTCCTGCAATACAATACTCAGAGAGAGATGCAAGAATGTCCTCCGAATACGGCAGCCAAATGAACTGATTGAATACAGAGAAATACGTCATCACAACATCATAAACTTTCGGCAACAATTGGTACAGAAAATAATGAAAAGAGTCCTGCCCGCAAGAACCGATGAATACTAACAAATTCATCGACCCATATCAAATAACGTTCACCGACATGTATTAATCAGTCGAATAACACGAAAGTATAATTTATACAAGATTGCAAGGTATTCATAGGTACTACTAAAAGTACCTCATCAGGCCGTAACCCAATCAACTAGTTTCTAAGAGCTGGCAAGACATGTCGTACAACCCTATGTAAGTCGAGACCAACATCCCACCTGCAAAATCGATGAAAAATTAAACAGAGTTAGTAAGAAATTTGCAACAAGGGTTGTGAATTTGAATTGCAAGTAATGCAAGTAGTACTCGACCTAACTCCATAGGGATCGGGATAGTGCTCTAGTGGCCGCACTCGATCAGGGGGCAAAATCGGCATTCGTTCCCACGCCCATATCTGCATTTGCAGATGTATTATATTATTTGGAGTAACATATTAAAACAATTTCTAACTATATCCATTGTCAGTATGCAACAACGTCATACCTGCAGAAGCAGTAACGGTCCTGCAATATCTGTAACCTCAGGCCGTGTGGCGGTGCATAGAGATCGATGCAGGAATGCTAGGACTGCACTCCCCCAACTGTACTCCCCAACTTTCCCTAAATCCCGCAAAAGTGGAAGCCACATCAGGGAAAGTTTATTCTCAGAATTATCCAAAAATAAATGCCCGTCCAACAGTAACATGATGTAGATACGTGCCCTCTGCCTGAATGTCTCATCCGTAGTATCAGCCGGCAGGCCCCTATCCAACACCCCAGACCCAGTCAAAGTCAATTGGCTTTAGAAAAAATCCTAAAAGCTCCTCACAAATGCCGCTCCACTCCTCTACAGTATGCGCTACATCCACACTTGTAACTGGGGGTCCGTCAATGCATAATCCCCATATGACCTCAATATCTTGTAAGGTCACAGTAGCCTCTCTAACGGGAAGATGGAAAGTATGTGTTTCCGGGCGCCACCTCTCCACTAAACTGGTGATCAAAGTATGATCCAACTGCTGATCGCCGTATAGAAGTACCCCCTCGAATCCCGCAATGCGGATGTAGTGGAGCACCTGCTCAGGTATCGATCTGTGGTCTCAGAAAGCTTTATCAAACCGGCGGACAACGAGCTGATCACCTAGTATATGGCCGTGAAATATGGAATGAGCTCTGTGGACAGTTCCTGCCGTAATAATGTCAGTAACATACGGACCAGGGTGCACATCCGACTGCGGTGGAGTATCGGCTATAATTAACTCCACCTATACAATCAAAATTTAAACTATCTGTAAATATATAATTACAGAATAAGTATACATTATTTTAAAAACATAAAATCACTTAAAGCTAATCTTAGCAATTAAACACCCCTCTAACATATTACAATTAAAACCCCTCAATACACATTCCACAACGCTATGTTTAGCAGAAAAATCAAAACTCTTACATTGTCCCTCTTACTTCATTTTTTTAAATATAATTCCAAAACTATTTGGCAGTTACTAGGTTCGTTTCAAAGAACGGGAGTAATCATAAAATGATAATTAAATAAACAGAAATGGAAAAAAGTAAAACGAAATAGAAAACATCAAAAACAAATTGTAAAATATGTTGACGAATTTAGAAAGGCCTTTCTGTGAACTACATTTATAAAAATTTCGGTAGAACCTCCCCTATGATATTAGTAAAACTCTCTGCCAACAAACACATTTTTTTCCATACAGAAATATAAAGTAACACACTAAGCAACATTTTTCATATCATAAAGTTACATCAATAAATATATCAACCATTTGCATTACAAAGCCTCCAAATAAAAACATAAAGAACAGACGACACATTACATAGTACAGCAAATAATGTCATACTTTAAAACACATGCTACGAATCACGACCTAAAATTTGGACAATGCCTCCTGTTATGACCCCTTTCATGATAATTGGTACACCTTCTTGGTTCCTGCGGGTCTCTCTCGTCCATCTCGTTAAGAATTCTTCTGACTCGAACCCTTCCTGCTTTCCTTGCAATGAATCTGCTGCTATCACCTTACAGTTCTCACCCAGGATCTAACCAATTATTCGGATGCGGTAAAGGGTTGAAAATTCCAGAATACTGTTGGAACCACCTAGTTTTGGTGAATAACTGATCGACATGCATGTTCGGATTATCCTCTTGGTGTCTACACACAGCTAGAGCGTGAGAGTATGGAAGCCTATACATCTATCACTTCCTGCACGAGCATTCATTCTCCAAGTACTTGACAGTGTGCGTATTACCCTCTTTGCCATCCATTCGGCAGCCTGTCACAACCTTGTATACACCAGTTGCGGCATGAAACTCCACAACCCTATGCATTTCTACTTTTTTTTCAGCAACATTAAACTGTCGCCATATCCTCTGGGGAAATCTCTGACGACAATGACTGGCATCGGCTCTTCTCTTCTTAAATAATTTGACTGTCCGATGCAATGTCATATCCACGCATGCTCGAATCGGCAGATGTCGTGCCCCTTTAAGGACATTATTATAACTCTGCGACATGTTGGTAGTAAGAATACCCCAACGATGACCTCTATCATGAACTAGACACCATTTTTCTTTTTCAATTTCTGACAAATACACCCACGCATCCGGGAATTTCTGCTGCATCTCACGTTTCAATCCCTTCCACTTGTGCATCTGTCTAGTTTTCCCTAACGCCCAGCACAACCTCTTAAGGTGTAATTCTTTATGGTGTGTCATGAGATTGCTTCTGACATATCGAAGGCAGAATCTGTGGTATGCCAGCGGCTCCTTCCAGTAGTCGTGTATCGACATTGTTCGGATGATACTTTGATGCCGATCCGATATCACACATACAGGAAAATGGTTTTTGAGCACATGATAGCGTAACTGGTACATGAACCAGTCCCAACCTCGATTGTCTCCTCATCGACTAAAGCATAGGCATGTGGAAGTATCTGATTATTCGCATCTTGCGTGACTACAATCAGGAGTTTGCCTTTGTACTCACCACGCAGATGAGTGCCATCAACACAAATCACGAGTCTACACATGTTAAATGCCAGAATTGCAGGTCCAAATGCCTAGAACACATGCCTGAATGTCTTAACCCGGTCTCCACTATTTGGGTGATGCAACCACGTAACAACTGACCTCGGATTGGACTGCACAAGTGCATGCATGTATTTGGATAGTTCGATAAAATTTGCATCACAAGTTCCAAATACAATATCAACAGCCTTCCATCTACCGTACCACGCCTTCTTGTAGGTGATGTCAACCCTCAAATCAGTATTTATAGTAGCCATTATGTTTTTAACTTTGAATCCAAGATCATCTTCAACACTTCGGACTATGTGACTGGCAATAACCGATGAAGTCAAGTTTTTGTTATTGTTGCCGAACAATATATCAAGGTAAGTGTGATCCCTAGTCCATCTAGTAATCTGCCACAGTCCGTGAGTTTTCTTTCAAAGTGCTCTGATGAACCAGTCGCACTCTTGGGTACTCACCCCGTCACACCATGACTTGCATCTTGCCACCCAAGTATCCCTCTTACTTTCCACAACCCTGAACTCTTTGTTTTGCTCGATGGACCATAACCTGATGGCCTTCACGAGCTGTTGCTTGCTTTCAAATCTCATGTGTAAACAAATATTCCTATTCTCCTCGCTATATATAGGAATACTAGTGTAATCATCGTCATCACCAAGGTCATTGACATCATAGGTTCCAAGGTTCTGAAAAAATGCCAGGCCCCTTGGAATATAAAACTGACCAGAATGAATATTTTGGCCAGTGCCACTAGATTGCTCGTTAGATGGACCGGAGTCATCGGTAAAGGCAGTTTGACTGCTGTAATCATGTTGGAAGCCACATGCTTTGGTCTCATCATCTGAGTCGGTTGGGGGGACGTCCTCAGAGTTGGACTCCTCTGCATCCTCTACATCAACCTCTCGATCAGTCTCATTTTCTGAAGTAGGAATTGTGGTGCCTGTACCAGTGTAGACATCATCATCATTCGGTACTCGGGTACTTGAACCCGGATTTGAGTGATAAGCATAAGGAGACTGCTGGAATGGTGATGTAGGCTCATTAAAGGTAGATATTGAGTCAAAACCATAGAATTGGGGGTTGTGAATGTTTTAAGGTACTGCAGAATGCATTGCAGAATATCTCATATCACTAGTTACGGGTTGTGCAACAACTGATCCCGATATATATCTCTGAGCGTGTGGTGTGATGCGGAAGCCGTCTCGAGTGTCGCTGTGTAGGGCGGGCGATGCACCCTCATTGGATCCGTACAGGAATTGAAAAGGGACATCATCGGACTAACATTGGGAGTGGAGGGGAATGGGCGAATTTGCTCCTGCTCAATGTATATTTCTGCAATGTAAGGATTTGTCTCACGCAATAAATCGTACATATCCTCCAAGGTTTCATCGTCCATAATCGGGGAAATACTATGTATCAAGCACCCGGTCGGTTGACAAAGAAATATTTTAAGTTTGACAGTCCCCCTGTCCACTCCCATATATTCATAAATTTTATCAACTAATTCATCATATGAAACTCTACGTCACAGTTTGATTGATCGATTGCAGGCCGGTGGGAAATAACGTACTGACCTCTCATGGAACTGTATTTGACCTCCCCAATAGAGAAATACTCGTAGAGGTCGCTCGGCAGACATGTTCTCCAATTCTGTAATCACAGAGCTAACGAGATGATCAAGAAGATGCATATTACATCAATTTATACTAGACAGACGCACGTATTGAAGAATAAGAAATCTATAATTGCCCAGTGCATAAACAAGACTTGTTTCCTACAAAGGAGTGCATTGAAGGGCATGAGTTCATACCACAAATTTATTTAAAATTCGACAGAGTCTCCCCTACAATATGCCAATATGGAAGGAAAGTAATATGAAAGGAAAATAAAAAATACAAATGGAGGGTACAGATTATGACATATGTCAGAATGAGGTTGAACAATAAAGTGTACTACAGACAAGTGTCATCTCGTTACGTTGTGTATGAGAACCGTCAACAGAAATACCTACTGTTACAGATGAATACTAATTTATACTCGACTATAACAGTGGGTAAATTTTGAGCATCGAATATTTTGGGAAGTTTAACTACCCTCTTTACTAAAATTTTGGCAGAATCTCCCCTACAACATGACTAGAACTCCCTGGCAGAACATCAAATTTAGTAATCAACGAATGCATTACATAATATTCATAACTAATCCAAAACGGAGGTGTTCATTACTAGGCATCGTAGGCTGAGCATAATCAGAAGATTTCTAGTGCAAAATAATTGACCCCAAACCATACTTGCTTTCATTTCATTTCATTTCAATCTGAATTCTTAGTATGAAATATTCTTCTTCCCGTAACTTGTGGACAAATTTGTAGATAGCCTTGTATATTTAATCTCATTTTGACAACATTAGTATGCACCACATGCCTCATTTGTTGTCCTACGTTTGATTATTTTAAGTGAGTATATTAATTTTTAAAACTTAAAAAGTAGAAGCATTTTATTGGGCAGAACTGCTATGTGTCGTCAGGACGTGCCCACATCATGATGACTGATGCAATCTTCAAAGATTTGAGTGAGGCCGGCCAGATGACTTCACTTGGTCAGGACATGCCCACGTCACGATGCCTGATACGATATTCCAAGATTGGATTGGGTTGATCAGAAGACTTCGCTCTGTCAGGACGCGCTCGCGTCACTAGTCTTTTAGCCATTTAGAATTGCTCCTCTCCCGACCAGAAGACTCCAACCATTTTGGACGTGCCCACGTCTAGAAGGCTTAACCGGTTTTGGCACAAAAAAAAAAAAACTCTCCGATATGTATTCCGATTATTGTTATTATTAGTAAATTTTTTCATACCATAGTCAAACACATATAAGTGTTTTTTAATTTTATCTATTCAATAAAATTGTTGGATTCAAATTTGATTTATTAGTATAAAATGTTTTTTCCCGTCTAACACAAATTTTGATTTGTATACTACTTACGACGCTAGACCCTAAAACCCAAACCCCAAACCCTAATAAAACCGAAACCGTAATTCCTAATCCCTAAACCCTAAACCCAACAACCCTAAAGGCTTAACCACTAAACCCTAAAATTATTTCAAATTAATTGTCTAACCATGGCCTACCTCTTAAGGTGTACAGTTTGAATATTTTGGGAAGTTTAACTACCCTCTTTACTAAAATTTTGGCAGAATCTCCCCTATAACATGACTACACCTCTCTGGCAGCAGATCAAATTTATTAATCAATGAATGCATCACAGCATATTCATAACTAATTGACAACAATAGTAGTAGAACTTTCTATTGCAGTTTGGGTACAAATCATACAAAAAACATATTAATAAGAGAAGAGTAAGGTCAAGTTATTCAAAAACAAAGATGCTTTTGTAACAAACGAAGCCATGCATCTTTCTAACATACATCTGCTAACATCAATCACAATTTATATTTTGTTCTGGAGTCGAGATTACTAACCTAGATAGTAATCTGCAGGTCCCCTAGAGCCTCGAGAATGCAGTAAAAAACCTTAAAATTTATTGCCGGAGTGTTGTCTGCAAATCATCAAGAACGGAGTGGTTAGTTACTAGGCAATCGTAGGTGAAGCATAGTCATAGGAAGAAGAATGGAAACTAATTGACATCACCAGAATCAGTTAACATCGTGCACCATACATGCTCATTGATAGCTCATACAACAAACAAACTAATTGCATATGCTCCTTTATAGCCTTTAAACATAGCTCAATCATCCATCACCTTTGAATGGTTTATTGTAAAATTTTAAAACTTATTAGTGAAAAACATAAGTGGTAGGAGAAAATTTTCAATATACTGTATTGCAAATTATACGTGCCAAAATTTCATAACTTTGTTTTGTACATTCTTCTATCAGATAGAGGTTTCACTAAAAGGATTACCGATCATTCTGGTGCTTTCGTTTTGTTTTTTTTTTTTGGCCGTAATACAAAACAAAATTTTTTATTAAAGTAGCTGTTCAGAATTACTGTACTCAGATGCCATTTACTTATTAGGATTTAACATTTTAGCTCCACGTATCTCCATTCAACGAATGGAAAAATGGGATTTAACTAACAAAAATCGACACAAATAAAATGAAACAGAAATGGGATTCCTAAAAGAATTTGAACAATTTTGTTACGCTTTAAGAAAGGACATTATGAGAACAAAATTTATAACCATTTCGGCAGAGTCCCTCCTATTAAACGAGTAAAACTCCATACCAGCAAACAAAATATTTTTACCTTCTATCCCATATGTTCATAAACTTGAATTGGATTTCTCCAATGCTATGTTTAACAAACCTGACCAAAAAGGCTTAACGATCTTTGTTTTTTATCCACTTTGTTTCATATAATACAAATTCATTTTTTGTACAATAGGTGCCTCTCCACTGTCGATGCATGCAAAAATAGGATTTAAGTAACTTAAATGGAGAAAAATAAAATGAAACTGAAAATGTAATAAAAAATGGAGAAAATATAAAATGAAATAGGAGACATACTGAAAACTTCTAAGCTCACATTTTCAAATTAAGAAAGGACATTATGTAAAAAATAGTTGCAAAAATTTCGGCAGAGTCACCCCTATAAAACGGCTAAAACTCCCTACAAGCAGCCATAATTGATTTCAACTCTCATTGCAGAACATAAACTCGAGGTATATTGAACAACGCTATGTTTAGCATACACACTTGGAAAAAAGGCTTAACAATGATTGCCGAATTTTGAAAGGACATTATGTAAAAGATATATGGAACAAAAGAAAATACCACACAGAACGTAATAACAACTTTTAACTGCTCGTGGCACGTTTACAAAGGATATGATGTACTTAAAATTTTATAAAAATTTCGACAAAGTCCCCCCTACAATATGATTGAACATCACTGCTAACAAACACAAAATCTCTCAAGCTCTCAATGCATAACGTAATATTCAAAGTTAAACGATCCACACTGGATAGGTGAATAGTGCACGCAAGCTAAAGAGCAATAGGAATTGGAAACAAATGCGAAATTTCCAGTATAGATCAAGGCCTGCCCCAAAAAATTGCCAATATATCATTACAATTCCGTATATTCGACGCTATGGAACACATTCAACATATTTTGGGACAGGATAAAACTCGAATATTCCCTACCCAAAAAAAAATTGAGATAGGTACCTAGATGAAGAAAAAAGCTACAGCATAACGGTCGATGAAGACGGTAAAAGCAGGACGAATGGAGCAAAATGAGTAATCTGTCCAACAATGGAGGAACGGAGCTACATTAGACTAAAGATTGCACAGAGCGAAGCAACTATTATTAACTCATCACCAACGACATGCTCTATCAGAAGACAATCAAATCAAAACAATAGTTGATTAGGATTGCAAATCAATTATGTGGATGCATGCTCCCAAAAATTTTTTTTATTTTGTATAATATAGAGGAAAAACACACGGAAGCTGCACTTTTTGTTTGGCTTACAATAACTCTCGTACCGAAGCTGCAAATTTCAGTCCATCTTTCATTAGTTAAACCGAACATATGTTTGTCTTATGAATTAATTTTTCATACATTTTCCTTATTAACACAAGTTATCCTCACCAATAGCTCGGCTATAATTTTTCTTACTTTCTTATTTTTTCAATAAGGTCACCTTGGAAAATGCTAAGTTGAACTGGCCAAACTTATCAAGGAAAAGTTGAACCACATTGACCCCTACATTGTTACGCTTGCTGATGCTATGATCACCTGGATTGATGCCATGCCAGATTTCAACCCACCACATGAGGCTGTTCCAGCCGTGGCCAATGCTAGGAAGGATGCAGTTCCTCCTAATAGGAGGAGTTTTTTTTCCATCTTTCTGTGTTTATTTGCTTTCAGGTGGTGTTATATTTACGAGTGTCCATTTACTATCTGAATTCTTATGGTTTGTTGTCTTCAAAAATAGTCCTACATATCTTCCACCGTCATCGATGGAAATAATGTTCAGTTGTATCAGAATAAATATCAGATTGCCATGTAATTTCTGGTTTTGCCTGAAATGGTAGTTTAACAATCTCGTTAGTGAATTTTTGTTTTTACTTTTTTGTCCATTTACGTTAATAATTAAATCATCTCATGCTTGATTAGTGAAATAGATGATCGTATGAAAAAAGTGAAGCTTTGTTCTTTAAACTGGACAAAGTATGAGATAGAAGAATAACTATACCTACGACCATTTTGGAAAAAAAAAATTAAAACCCCAAAATGAATTGAATATGGATCATAATTTTTGAAACAATAGGCTTTATGGACTAAGAAGGCTTTCATAATCATTATCTAATTCCAGCTATAATTGGAGCGCCAGTGCAGCAACGTTTCAATCATGACAGGGGAAAAGGATATTTCCTTTACAAGGCAAAAGCATAGTGAAAGACAGTTTTTTCAAAATAAATATTGGAACAGAGTATACATTAAAGTTGAATTGTATAACGAAGAACATAAGAATCATATCACAACAGAGGTGGGCAAAAGGTAAAATTGGAGACACTTTTTGTATTTTGCCGATAAGTTGGAGGTATTAAACCTACAACTTTTGCATCCCATTTTCCGTTGACCTTCAACCCAATGCTTCTCTCAAATTGGAGAGACTTTGTCGAAAATAGAATTACATGGTAGCTTATTATATTGACGAAAATATTACCTGAGGACGTCCAACTTTAGCACGAGAAGTTAAAAAAGGACAAAAGTGTTTCTAAACTCGAGCAAAGAGCATATCATAACATGCTATCTTTCCCTCCCCCACATAGAGCCTCATTGATTTGCAATTGGCTTTTGGAATCACTGCGGAATTCTCCACCTTAATCACGCAACCGTGCTAGACAAATTAACTTTAGCATTTGCTTAATGAAATCCTTTAATTTTCATTTTTTGATAACAAAATCAAGTACTTTGATTTCGAGTCCACAGCCAATTAATGTCCTGAGAAAAATAAAGAATGGAAGTGCAGTGTGATTTTCCATCCTTTCTTGACATGTTTTTGCCCGGTTTGATAAAACACCATATTTCTAGGTTCTCATTTTTTTGTTTTTGTTAAAATATGGAAGATCAACATGCACAAAAGAGACAAAAATAATTTTCATCGACAAACTGTTATATCTCCTAATGCGACACTTAAAATTCAACTAGAATTAGATATTGCTTGCAGATAACCTTGCCATGCATTATTCTATGTCTTCAGTTGCTTTCCAAACAACAAGATCAGAGTTGGTCAGCTGATATAAAAACAAGGTCATCTTCGACAATTAAAATTTTTTTTCCTACAATAATTATTTAATGAAAGCTGGAAATCACAGTCTAGCAACAAAATTTTCAACTGCAGATGTCGAGTCTTTCATAAATTTAACAAAAAATAACAAATTTTGTCTTTCAAATTGTCCAACAAACCACAATGCTATATGCCTATGAAAGAAATTAACCAGCAACGTTGGAGGGAAATTTCTACTACTTACAATAAACCAGCCTAATACCCAACTCTTGCACAAGCAGACTAACAAACACATGGGGCACAATTACGAATTCGCTTTTATAAGAAAACAACAACTCAGCCTTAATGCAATTTTCTTTTGTCCATTTATTAAACTACAAGATAAACAATGCCAAGTAACTAAATGAAACACTAACCGATTAAATTATTTCAAATAGACACATCAGCAAAAAAAAAAAATCTATCCATCTATGTCAATTAGCACTGCCCAGAAAAACATCTAAACACCTAATAAATTTTTTACACTTTCTAATTCTAAACTAATATATCCCAATTGCCAAGGCTAACTACGACAACAGCTTTTACATCTAACATCTGTCGAGGGAAAGCAAGAAAATAGCAACAACCAGGAAATTAATTTACAAAAATTGAAGGAATAAAGCTCAAACGAAGTCTGGGAAATTTTGAATTTTCCCAATCAACACACCTGCACTTTGAAAAATACAATAGATAGTGCAAGAAAATGGCCATGCAAAAAAAGGAAAAAAAAGAAAAGAAACAGAAAGAAAGAAACATCTTTTGCCCGCAAATCATAACCTTATCAAAACAAACTTCCTTTGCCCCTAGATCATGGCATTATCAGTTTCAGACACACAAAAAAAATTGACAAAGAAATAGCTGAAAATGAGCTCGGTACAAAATTACTTCACCATAAATCATGACATTGACCATTTCATATCAACAAATCATCTCAACAGTCGTTCTTTAAACAAAATTTGCAGCCCATTTTGTCAATAACCTTAGAATCAGACAGGTTTTAAAACGGGAAGGAAAAAAAAAAGAGCGCCCGGCTGCACATTGCTTCGTACCGTAGTGGACCGAAATCTTACCTCGGGCCGCTGATCGGATACAAAGAATAACGCCGGTCGCTGTTAGAGCCATCCGACGATGGCTTCTCCGGCGCGTTCATTTCCAAAGTTGCAGTTGCCGGGAAGAAGCTCAAGAAAAATGACGGTGGGTTCTATAGCAATAACGAGCACAAGATGGATTTCCGCCGTCCCCTTTGCGGATTGCACTCAATTTGGCCTTCAATTTGGGAGTTTCCCAATTTTTTCGTGCAGGTAAGGTTTCTGATTTGGTATTTGGGAATTGGGGGGAAGGGGAAGGGGAAGGCGGACGGTTTTGTTTTATAAAGGACTCACATTTTGGAAGTGCGAGTTACCCCATCTCGCATTTCACAAATGCGAGAACCACGTGGAAATTCACTTTTCGTTCTGATTTTTTTTTACGACAATATGCGTACTCGCATTTGTGAAATGCGAGTCTATCTAAACTCGCATATCACAAATGCGAACTACCTGTTCCTGGAAAACGCTCCTCCAATAACCCCTCTTCTGGAATTTTTTTTCATCATAATTTTAGAATTTTCTAGTTTAAAATTCCTGTTTCAACCGTAAAAATTTTGATCCAATCTATACAGCATGAATTTCTAAGAAAGCCTCTTATTTTTGTAACGTTATCTTGATAAGAATACATATGTGGCTAAAATTTGGCAGTCTACTTATTCAATTAATTGATTTAAAGGTCCGCCCTGTCCCTTCTCCATTTCTGAAGTTTCACCCCCTTTCTTGCTAGAAAAAAAATTGAAAAAAAAATTGACAAAAAGAAGGGTGATTTAGCAGATGGAGGAATATATGACACATGACCATTTCACATCTACCAACCACGTTTAATGTCATGTAGTGCTATGATAATTGGATGATTGACCAAGCTTGGTTCAGTGTTTAATAGCCAGTGATCTTGATGCATGTTGTATTTGTGTCTGTGCTTAACGTATAGTTCAGCTTTGTGATTGAACTAGCTCCAACAATACAAGATGTCCCGAGACAGATGTAAACGAGTGACTGCACAAATTGATCTAAAGCTTTCTGGGATATCAAAAGATCTTCAACCTCTACTGAGCAAAAGATCTTCAGAGTCCATCACAGACTTTGAAGTCAGAATGAAGAGGCATACGAGCCACAGATGTTTTCCATCGGACCTTATCATTACGATAAGAGTTACTTGGAAGAAGGGCAGACGCAAAAGCTGAGGTACTTGAAAGAGATTCTTTCTCGAGCAGGCTTGTCAAGCGTTGAGACATACATCGAGGCCTTGATATAGAGGAAGACGTGATCAGCCTTGGTGCTGATGAATTTGTAGAAATGATATGTCTTGACAGGTGCTTTATCGTTGAGTTCTTCAGGAAATTCGGTGCTAAGTATGGTAAAGTTGATATTAATTATCTCCCCAAATCGGATGATCCCATTTTCCAAAAGCGTTGGATAATGGGATCTTTGATTAGGGACATATTATTGTTTGAAAATCAGCTGCCCTTTTTCATCCTTGTTCAATTGTTTGTGTTAAATTGAGCTATGATTGGTAGGTGAGAGTGTAAATATCAATTCAGGATTTGAATGTGTATCCATTAGTGATTGATAGGTGGATGAATATTATCTATTAGTGGTTAATATCAATTAATGATTGATATCAATCAATGAGTGATAGGTTGTAGGACATTGATTCTTGTAAGCCTATAAGTAGGCATTTGTATCATTGTTTACCAAGAAGATATACAAGAGAAAATTCTCTCCAAACTCTCTCTATAGTTTCTCTCTCTAGATTCTTTGTCTTTCCAACATGGTATCAGAGAAGGGATTTTAAGATCTCTGCTCGAAGGGCTACTCTGATCTAGTTACAGACAAAGAACTATGGCTGAATCATCTGCACTAACGAAAAGTGGGAAAAGACCGAATGACATAGTTATGGAAAACTTAGCCACAAGAATGGTGGAAATCCTGAATAGGTGTTAAAAGCCCACACCGAGTAGTGATTCCTCAGCTACTCAAATTGACATTAAGTTAGATGATACTAACTATGCCTTGTGGTCCCAGATGGTCGAGATGTATATCTCGGCTAAGGACAGATTGGGATACATCAATGGTGAGCTTCCTCAACCTTCACCAGCAGATCCGGCATATCGACAGTGGTGGAATGAAGATTCTATCGTGAAGGGATGGTTGATAAAAAACATGGACCCATTCTTAATCAGTACCTTCATTCGCTACCCAACAGTAAAAGCGGTATGGGATGCTGCTGCAACCACATACTTTGATGGAACCGATACATCCCAACTATATGATCTGAGGTGAAAGGTGACTAGACTGAAACAAGCCGGTGGGCCGATTGAGAATATTACAACGACCTACAAGGCTTGTAGAGGGAAATTGACTTTCGTCGGCCGAACCCAATAGAATGTGTTGCTGATATCGGTAGATATAACTCTCTCATACAGGAAGAGAGGGTATACATTTTTCTTGACGGATTAGATAACCAACTAGACCAGATTTGTAGTGATGTTCTGCGGATGAAACCATTTCCATCAGTAGAAGAGGCATACGTCTATGTCCAACGAGAGGACAGTAGACAGTCGGTGATGCTGACAGGAGGAGATAATCCAATCGGCACCATCATGGCATCAAAGGGGAAGAAGAATGAGCTGATCACAGTGCCCTAAGTTGAGCCACTAATGGAAGGAGATAGCTGTACTCATTGCAGTAAGAAAGGACATACACAAGATACGTGTTTCAAACTGTATGGGTATCCAACATGGTGGAAAGAACGTAAAGGGTGAAATCGACGGGCTGATCGATTGAATGCTGCTGATTAGAATGGGAGGTGCCTTCCAGGTCTTCTAATAATCAGCATCAAGATATGAGCTATCCAAATCAACGTGATAGTAGTTAGATTGTCGATTCGGGAGCCACTGATCATATGATGTATGATCCTAATGATTTCTCATTAGTCAATCAGCCAAGACGGTCAAGGATTTCTAATGCCAATGGTGTTCAGTATCCAGTTATAGGAGCAGGAACAGTTACTTTATCTCCATCTCTATCTCTGCCAAATACTTTGCTGATTCACTCAAAGCTACCATCAGTAAGTCAAATAACTGCTGATCTTAATTGTGTAGCACTAATGTATCCAACCTTTTGTCTTCTTTAGGAAATTCTCACAAAGGAGATAATAGATCGTAGTACTAGGAGGGGGGATCTATATTACATTGATGATTTTAGTCTCGGTAGAACCAATCAGATGAGGAGTGTTGATAACATCAAGGAGCGAGAAATTTGACTGTAGTATCAACGACTAGGACATCCTTCCTTTGGGTACATGAAGTATCTATTTTCAGATCTCTTCTCGAGTATCAATATTGTCGATTTGAAATGTGAGACATATGTATTAGCCAAGAGTCATAGGATCCCATACCCTACTAGTTTACATAAGTCTGATACTCCTTTTGCTTTAGTGCACTCTGATGTTTGGGGGCCATCTCCGATTACTTCATCTACTGGAGTTCGTTGGTTTGTCACTTTCGTATATGACTGTACTCGAATGACTTGGCTGTACTTATTGAAACATAAGAATGAAGTTCTTGATATTTTCAAAAACTTTTATTCCATGATTCGTACACAGTTTTCAACTACAGTCAAAGATTCTTCGATCTGATAATGGTGGAGAGTTCGATAATCGGCCGCTACAAGAGTTCTTTAATGCCAATGGTCTGATACATGAACCCAAACTCCACAACAAAATGGAGTAGTTGAAAGGAAGAATCGACATATACTCGAGATAGCAAAAGCACTACTAATCGGTGCAAATGTTTCTCACCGATATTGGCCCGATGCGGTAGCAACAGCAGTCCACTTGCTGAATAGGTTACCTTCCAAATCTATCAACTTTCAAACCCCGCTGGAAGCATTGTCTCAACATTTCACTCTGCCATCGGTCCTAATGCTTCCAGCATGAGTGTTTGGCTGTGTAGTATTTGTTCATCTACATAAGAATCAACAGAGTAAATTTGATCCTTGTGCTATTCAGTGTGTCTTTATGGGGTATGCAGTGCACAAAAAGGGCTATCGGTGCTATGACCCGACCACCAGTAAGATGTATGAGACAATGGATATTACATTTTTGGAATCGGAGACTTATTTCTCATCAGTATCCAATTCTTCCTTTCAAGGGGAGATAAGAGATACGGAAGAAAAGAATTGGCCAGGATTAGCGTGGTCATCTTGGCCATCTACTAGTGATAGGGTTACTATAGATTCTCCTACCGATAATACTGATGATGCTGTCAACGCTGATAGAAGCACTAATGAGCATGATGAACGTGCTGATGATGCTGCCGATATTGATAGAAGCACTAATGAGCATGATGAACGTGCTGATATTGGTGGTATTGATGACCTACCATTTGCTGATATGATCCCTTCCTCCTTGATACCTGACCATATATCTCTTGAGAATATTCCTAAGGTAAGTACTCCTACCGCCCCTACCATTAATCTGGATAATCCTGCAAATTATATATTACCTGACAGATCCAATCATGGCAAGCTCCCGACTCGGTATTCTCCAGAAACTTGAGCAAAATGATCAATGTATCCTATTGCCAATTATATATCTACTCACAGGCTATCTGAATCTCTTGAAACCTTTGTGAATAATGTGTCATCAGTCGAGATTCCGATCGATGTGCATGCTGCGTTGGAGGATCCGAATTGGACTCAAGCAATTAAGGATGAAATGTTAGTATTGCAGAAGAATAATACGTGGACTTTGGTCTCACTACCAGATGGTAAGAAGACGATGGGATGCAAATGGGTCTTCACAATTAAGTACAAAATTGATGGATCAATTGACAGATATAAAGCTTGGCTCATGGCCAAGGGGTACACTCAGACTTATGGGATCGATTACCAGGAAACGTTCTCACCAGTGGCTAAATTGGACACGGTCAGAAAACTATTATCTATTGCAACAAATTTGGATTGGCTATTACATCAGTTTGATGTGAAAAATACTTTTTTACATGGAAATCTTGAGGAAGAAGTCTACATGGATATTTCAGTGGAGTTTTCTACAGCACCAGAAACAAATGTGGTGTGCCGATTACAGAAAGCATTATATGGTCACCACGTGCTTGATTCGGCTGATTTACTCTTGCTATGAAGAAATATGGTTTTTAATAAAGTAATGCCGACCACACTCTTTTCTTGAAGTATCGGCAGGGAAAAGTAACTACTCTAATAATCTATATCGATGACATGGTTATTACAGGCAATGATGAAGAGGAAATCTCTAGGATACAAGATCAGGCTGCTAAGTTTAAAATGAAGAATTTAGGGAATCTCAAATATTTCTTGGGAATTGAAATGGCAAGATCAGCACAAGGCATCTTCCTATCACAAAGGAAGTATGTACTTGATCTTTTGACAGAAATTGGACTCTTGGACTGCAAACCCGATACACCGATTGTGCAGAACTACAGGTTGGGAGATTACCCAAATCAAAAGCTGACTGATAAAGAGAGATATCAGAGGTTGGTCGGTAAGTTGATCTACCTATCACATACTCGACCTGATATTGCCTATGCAGTTAGTGTGGTTAGTCGATTCATGCATTCACCAAGTAATCAGCACATGGAAGCTGTGATGAGAATCCTCCGTTATTTAAAGGGTTCTCCTGCGAAGGGTCTTTTATTCTCAAAGAACGGCCATCTCAATATTGATGGCTATACTGATGCCGATTGGGCAGGAGATTTCACCAATCTAAAGTCGACTTCAGGTTATTTTACCTTCGTCGATGGCAATCTAGTTACTTGGAAAAGCAAAAGATAAAAGGTGGTAGCATTATCGAGCGCAGAAGCTGAATTTAGAGGCATGGCTAAAGATGTATGCTAGCTTCTGTGGCTCAAGCGGCTAATGGCCGATATCGGCTTCTCTCCTAAGTCAAAGATGAATTTATTCTGTGACAATAAAGTTGCCATCGATATCAGCCATAACCCGATTCAACATAATCGCACGCACTAAGCATATTGAGGTCAATCGGTACTTTATCAAGCAAAATCTTGAAGAAAAAGTGATACGGTTTCCGTTCGTGAGATCTGAAGACCAACTAACCGATATACTCACAAAAGTTGTGCCGACTAAAGACTTCTACAACTAACTTGGCAAGTTGGGCATGCATGACATCTATGCACCAACTTGAGGGGGAGTGTTAAATTGAGTTATGATTGGTAGGTGAGAGTGTAAATATCAATTTAGGATTTAAATGTGTGTCCATTAGTGATTGATAGGTGGATGAGTGTTATCTGTTAGTGGTTGATATCAATTAATGATTGATATCAATCAATGAGTGATAGGTGGTAGGACATTAATTCTTATAAGCCTATAAGTAGGCATTTGTATCATTGTTTACCAAGAAGATATACAAGAGAAAATTCTCTCCAAACTCTCTCTATAGTTTCTCTCTCTAGATTCTTCATCTTTCCAACGGTTTGAGATGACCAAGCCACCAGGTGGAGCTGTAGAAGAGAACCTGATAGATCTTGCCACTTTCCCTGAATCCCTTCTACATTCCTTTTTCCTTGGTGAAAAACTTGAATCATTCACAAATCCTACCACAGTTCTTGGATATGGTGATGCACAACGTGTAGTGCATCTGCTTCACCTTGTGCACGAGTGCGGGTGCTGGTCATTTGCTGCAAAACTGAGGGCACCAGCTGATGTTCGAATCCAAGGAAACAGGGATGTGCGAGTCATTTACTCCACAAGGGGTGGAAATTTGGAGCATATAAAGTCTGCAAGCGAGCTACAACAAACGGGAATCAGGTTTGAGAACGCTAACCAAAGTGTATCGTGGCTCGATATTACTTTTGAAAGTGGGGTGATGAAAATACCGCCTTTGTATGTTCATGATGTTATGGAATGTGTTCTGAGAAACTTAATAGCCTACGAGATGTACACGCTTAATGGACCATGGGATAGGAAATATGTACTTGATTACGTGACACTCATGGATAGTCTCATCGATTCCTTAAGCGATGTTGAAAAGCTTCGAAGCAGGAACATTATGACCAAGTGGTTAGGCGATGATGAAGCGATGTCGTCTGTGTTTAACAAACTGGGAAAGGAAGTTGAGTTTGAGGAGGGCAACAGGCTCTTCTGCTACTGGAACGTTTTCCGGCGAGTGAACAAGTATTCTAGTCGGTGTTGGAATATCTGGAGGGCTCATCTGATAAGGAATTATTTCAACAATCCATGGTCCATCATTTCATTTATTGCTGCCCTAATGTTGCTTTTTTTCACTCTTGTAGCGACCATATTTGCCATCCTAGAATATACAAACCAGCCAAACTGTGCATGTAAATCTTCCTAGTAGTTGAGAATACCTAATATTTCCACAATTTATGTGCTTGTTTATTGTGCAATTAGGGTCATTTGGCACCCTAATTTTTCATATTTTTAATAGACAAATTTTCTTTACCACTTAAAAAGTATATCGCGAGGTTGCATGTTCTCAAATATTGTTTCATTATTGTACTGGATTGAATGCAAATGAAAGTTCTAGCCGAGAAGACTTGGGAAAAGTGGGAGTTCTTGGACATGAAGTGGGCAGCAGGCGCATGGACCCAAAAATCAAACAAAATAGTAAGCAAGCAAGGAAAACGTGGAGACTGCGATGCTTTTCAAAATAGTTAGTTTATTGTATGTATATATATGTATGTATATACACACACATATAATTAATAAACTGACTATTTTGATTAAATCAAAAAGTTAATCAAAATAGAAAATTCTATTTAGTTTAGTGACTATTTTTGACATTTGCTCCCTGCATAACTAACTAAATGGACACTAAGGAGCCGTTTTGTTCGAATTCCACAATGACTATCACTATCAGTATTATAGAATGGTCAATGATGATGGGTTTTAATGAAAATCCATAGTGTGTTTGTTAATGTGATATGAATTTTACAATTTATTATTTTTTTCATTATTTTTTTCTTTTCTTTTTTTTTCCATTTCTTAAAACAGTAGCATTTCCTTTTCTTATTTTTATATTTAATGAAAGCGTAATTAAGATGATTTAAAGAGAATAAGATGAGTAATTAAAATGATTCCCTAATAATAGGTGATTAATCAGAAAATCCATAGAAAAGACCTATCATTCTCATTAATTTATTCCCATTGACCTCAAACAAATATCATATATGAATATAATTGAATTTAAAACTTATAGTGAGGGTTGAAATCATTTACCAAACATCCCCTTAGTTATTTGAAGTTCTTTTCTCTGAACTTGACAAATGCAATGTTTTTGCTAAAGCCGAGGGTGCATGGAGACTTGTATAATTGCAGCGAAGGTTGAATCGAACGAATCACAAAGACAAGAGGTTGCGTGGAATATTGTATAATTGCAGCGAAGGTTGAATCGAATGAATCACAAAGACAAGTGTATAAAGTATAAACTGCACATCTAAAAGCGAGTCAAGGTCTATAATGATAGAGGAGTGAAGAAAATCAAGGAAGACAAATCTTATCGAATCTGCGTGTACAAGAAAAATCATGGGAAAATAAGTGATAGAGAACATGGCACGGGCCAATTAGGGGTGGCCACAGTTCAAGTTCGAGCCGAAACCGGATCGGAATTGAACCGACAATCTGTTGAGTCAGAATTAGAATAGGATTTGAGAAACCAGAATTGAAACCATAACCATAATTAAAGATTAAGGTTCAAATTCGCAAAAAACTTGAATCGGAATCGAAATCAGCGATTGAAAATCGGTTCAAACTGTCTAAAAATACATTTATATCATGAATAGTTGGATCTCTTTGATTCAATTTAAAATTCAATTTTAATAGTCAGCACTCAATACCAATAACATCTGTTTTAGTCCACCAACTTATTATCCCAATTCATTAGAAAATATAGCAATAACTGATTTGAATCCAAATCGAATCTAATCAAAGTGTTAAAATTAAATTAATCAAGTATTAAACTAGCACTTCATGATATTTTGAGTTTGACTAACCATTATGACAAATTCATAAAAAGTTATTTTTTAAACAAGAAAATAAGCATCACTAAATCAAAAAATAGCAATTTGCTAAATCAAGAATATATGTATTTTTTTCTTTTTTCCTTGCCAAATGATAATAAAATAAAATTCATACTTTTCTACATTCATTGTTATATTTATTTAAAATCAATTTTGTAATAACAAGTATTTTAATGTAACTAGAAGAATTGGAACTAGAACTGGAATTGGAAGAAATTAAAACCGTAATTTGACCAGAACTAGAGATTCAGGAACCATAAGCGTAATCATTCTTGTAAGGGTTGGTTCAGGTTTCATCTTCTAGAAAAATTGGAACCGTTGCTTTTTAAATCGAAATCAACGGTTTTGAAACCGTGGTCATGTCTAGGCCTAACCTGTTACGTCCTTCAGCATTGGCCATTGCCCATTGGGTACCATTCTTTGTAGGTCTAGATTTATATTAAAGCTCCCTAAACTTAAACCATTGTTAAGTTTTGCCCGCCAGAATGAAATACAACATGCAATTTGCCTCCTTGAATCAGGTGCAATTAGCTTCCAAACTAGCTCCACTGGTTTTATTTGTAAATTGTCCAATTTACGCCTTAGTTGAAATCGCCCAATTATGAAATATTATAGCGTTTTTTGAGAAAAGGGAATGTTTTCTTCATCATCATTAATTTTGTAGAAAAATTGAAATAATCAACTCCATTTTCCTTTTTTTCCAGCCTTGAATCTCTTTGTGAAGCCACAAATTCAAAATTTTAAAACAAGGTCACCTAAAGGCAGCTAATAGCTAACTCAAAAATGAAGCCACGGATTTAGCAATATTTGGCAGTTTTATGCTCTAATAGTTGTAGTTATCGGACCTTAGGCCTTCTGGTGAAAAGAACAACTATCCTTATATGTTGACCAACTGCTAGTTGATGGATAAAACACAAATTAATTGTGATGACTTTTTTTTTTAAAGAAGGAAGTCACTAAAAATAGAAAAACCTATATATTTTGTGAATTAACAGGAAATATTTTTCATATTTCACACAACCCTAATTTCAAGCCAAATTCTCCCAAAATTGATGTTTGGAATTATTCTAGCTAGATACATATTTAAGTCGAACAATTGTCTTGTACTTATTGCTGGTCATGGGTTCTCTTGTCAACTTGTGGATTAAGTTGCATGAATTTGCTTTTAAAAAAAAAAAAAGAATTGCATGAATTTGAATTTTGATGCTTATGAATCCGCTAAGAAAGTTTGTTAGATGGGGCAAAATACCTATTTAATTTACCTGGAGGGGACAAAGTGCAATTTAGATGGAAATTCAATTAACTCTCTTTATTGAAGGGAGTACTTTTGTTAGGTAGTGCCACTTTCTCTTCTCATATTTAGGCAGTAATCCAAATGGATCAAAATGCAATTTAGTAGTTATTTGACAAGTGAGTTTGGACGGAATAAACATATTTTTCAAGTTTGTGATTGTTGCATAATCATTCGAGTATATGAAGAAATTAATTGGAAAAATTTGGGATGTCGCACAATTCTTAGGTTGACAATTTAGATTTAAATACACCTAATTACCAATTCATACTTGTCTTCAATTTAATCATTATAAACGCGGATAATATCAGAAACCTTTTTTGAGATTTCTTTTAGGGATAATTTCAGAGACCTCCCCTGAAGTTTCTGACAATTTCACATGGCACTCTCAAACTTTTAAAAATCTCACTTGCCTCCCTTATTTTAAACTTTTTATAACATTTGAAACCCATTTCAAATTATAATGTTAAAAAACTTATTTTGGGTAAGAGAATATAATTCCATTCCAAGTTTGCCCTTTTCTTATGATTTTTTAATTACTATAATACACCAAACTTATCTTTTTAATTTTTGTAAATGGATGGACGTAGTTTCTTAATGAATATTTAGGACTTGATAACAATATTAAAAAAACTCTTTAGTAGTTTTTATGTCATTGGTTTGGACAAAAAATGTTAAATTACTCAAAATTATGAATAATTTGTAATACTCTTAGAAATAACTTATAATAATTTATAACCATGATGATACCTTTTTGCACTAATTTAAAAACAATACAAATATATATAATTTTTAGCATGTTATATCTTTTTACTCTTCAAACCATCAATTTGGACAAAAAGTAGAAAATTCAAAAATATGTAAATGATTTGTAAAATTTCTTAATTTAACTCAAAACACTTTGCAATAAAGAACATATTATCTTTATAACTTGCAGAATTCAAATATTAATGTTTGTTATATAAAAACGCTATATTTTTTCCAATCGACAGAAACTTTTATTTATTTTGTTATTAATATATTTAGACAATAAAAAGTAAGACAACAAAGGATAATTTTGGAATGAGATTGCATTTACTTTCCCCAAATGAATTTTTTAATATTATATTTTAAAATGGGTTATAAATGATACCAAAAACATAAAGTAAGGGAGGCAAGTGAGATTGTTTAAAATTTGAGAGCGCCAAATGAAACTATCAGAAACCTCAGGGAAGGTTTCTGAAATTATCCCTCTCTTTTAATATCACTTAGCATTCTTGAGATTTTAAAAATATCGTTTACATCTCTTGGTCATTGCAAAAGGATAATATTATCCTTTACTTGATATATAATTCATATATCAAATAAATGAAACTCAAAAAATTTAAAAAAAAAGAAACAAAAGTCATTTTCTTTCTTTTTTCCCTTTTTTCAATATTCTCTCTTACTCATTTTTTAGATGTGTTGATTTTTATTTGTGAAATATGGTAAATTGAATTTTTATTTATTTTTTACTTTTTATGATTGCGATAGAGGGGGTGTGATTTCTTTATTTAATTTGAGTTGATTTTTTATAATAATTAGTACAACTTAAATACTTGGGCCACGGGTTGAGAAGACGTTGATAGAAAAAATATAATGTTCATAGAAAATCGATTTTAAGCTTATAGAGTTAATTGGTACTAGTGCATTTCTTTTATAAATATCTTTTTTATTTTTTCAATTTATATTTTTATGGACTATACCTTTATGATGTGGTAGTACTACTAAAGAATGTTTTTTAGGTAGTCGTTCTTCTTGGAATATGGTTTAGCAGTACTTTTATTTAACAAAATGAGCAAAAGAGTAGTTTAGAATTTTTCAAATTTTTGTTAAACAAATAACCAAAGTAAGGGAGGTAAATTATATCTTCAAAACTCTAGGAAAGTTTCTGATATTATCCCTAATAAATACCTCAAAATGAACTAGCAACATCAACTGATAAAAGTTAAAACCCATAGCCCTCCCACTCGGAGCTAATCTACCTTCGCACAAGGCGGATCCAATACGATATGAACTCAGCTCCCGCTAGGACAACCAGCTTCACCAGACCGTCCGATGGCCCATTAGACTACGACCTCTAGATTACGGAAAAAGGCCATAAAGCTACACTTATAAGCAAAAATTAATATGGCATTAACCGGCGGGAGCCTCCCTCCAACCAAAAAATAAAAAATCACCAACATTAAATTTTAACTTGATTTATTAGTGCCCATCTTTGTTTTTGAGTACAAAGGTGTAATAATAAGTTCATTATCTAAAAACTTGTTTTTTAGTTCTTTTCTCTTTTAACTTCAACGCATATGAGAAGGTGAAAGCACGGAGAACTCCTAATCGCTTTCACTAAATCATTATCTAACTTAGGAAGTTTCGTATTGAGAATCTTCACATGCAACACTTTTGTCCTTCTACAAGTGTCAATCTTCTTGTAGTATCTTTCCATATTGTATGCACTAATTTTATAAAACTAATACCTTTTTTTGTATATTTTACACTAACAAAAAACTTTTAAAAAAGTTCGATAAGGGAGAGATAAGATTTAAGAAGCGAAAAGAGACAAAGAATTTGAATCTAGGACCAAATTTTCTCACTTAGAACACAAGCCTATATATGAAAATTTAAAAACCATGAATTCGTCTTCTAAAAACTTTCCCTCATAGTTAAGGTGTTTTTAGAGATGGCAACGATTTGGGCGAGGAAGCCCTTCCCGCCTGTCTTACAAAATTTCTTGCCTGCCCCAATTCCCTACTCCTCCCACCCAAGACTCCGCCTCACTGACCAAAGATAAATACTAGCAAGTAAAGTAATACAATAAAACCATCCTTTTATCGCAATACATTGACAAGAAAAATTACATGCTTTAACCATAAAAACAATATAAATATTATTTATTTCACATGTGCGTGTGTATTTGTCTACATATATGTATGTACGTATAATCATATCCTATTATTTATTTTATATGATATGGATAATAGGTCAAATTTTCTCCCTTAGCCCCAGCCTTGCATCCTTCCCCACCGCATTACTCCCTTGCAGGTTGGGTGTTGGTCCCATCGCTTTTTTTTTTTTTTTTTTTTTTGATAATTAAAAGTTTAGATGAATTCAATTCTAATAATCATTATGAATCAAAAAATATTTCTAAAACTATGAGTCGTTTATAGAGTTTCTCACATATCACCCACCCAATATAGTCTTATATCAGTAGCGTGATTCAAACATACAAATTTTTACGAAAAAATAACTCGTTTTTAACAATTCAGTCAACTTGTATTGGCGTGTTGGTCCCACTGCTATCCCTAGGTGTTGTGCTGTCAAGCAACTAAGGATTGAACAAATGTTAGGTTTTTCAATATTGCGTTAGAGCATTTATACAGTCCAGAATGCCTGGTGTCCCTCCTACCAACAGCGGACACATGTATCACTGACTTTTGCACATTCGGGAGCTATTTTGGCATCAAAGAAACATCATTAAATCCTACAAAAAAGTTAAAAAAATACGAGCGGTATGAAACAAATTCATCTTAAACCTCCATCTCAACTCTTTCCCCGGTCCACGATATTGCTTCCGGAAATAATCATCACCAGAATCACATTCGGCAGTTATTGCATAAGTTTGAGTATAATGATTGATAATTGGCTAAAGAAGAAGACATACACATGAGCCGTCTGAGGAAATAAAAGGAAATGATCACCAAAAGAATAAGCAGATGAGGGGTACTTTAGTATCGTGACTGATAATATTTGCTTATTCAAAGTAGGGAAATGCTTCATGATACAAGGTGAAAATTGCCCCAACCACCACCCAATTCTCTTGTAAGTTATAACCACGGCATTAACAGATAACTTTATTGCTTATAATCGTTTTAACTGCCCCCCATTTACTCTAGGCAGATAACTTTATTGCTTGAAATTTTAAAAGGTTTTGTAAACAGATGTTCATGGACTCATGGGCCGTCCACAAATCTAAATTCTATCTAAGTTACCATGTCTATATACATACTAATAATTATTATTCTTTATTGCATTTATATATTTTCTTAGTTAATTTGATCTTCCTAAAATTATAATACTTAAAATACATGTTAACGAATGCCTATTAGACAAGCTCAATTTTAAATACTCTCATGTAATATGGTCTATCTTCTTTGTTTCTTTCTTAAAAATAGAATCAATAATTACTATAACAGGTAAAGAGCAGTAACTATTGTAGTACAATCATTTTTGAACAGTGTAATAACTTGTTAGTAGGTTAAAAGATGCGCCTAAATATTTGTAAAATCTTGTGGCAGAGACACTCACATGAATAATGATTGAATATCACACCATCTCTATTATATACAAAGGAAGAGAGGAGAGGTTAGTGTAAACTTTTTATGTTATTTCTTATAATTTCGATTTTACCCTCCACTTAAACGGTAAAATTTTACTTCTTCTATCTAAAATAAACATACACAAATACATACACGTATCGTCATTTTTCTAGTCTAAATAAAACTTCCAATAAGATAATAATCGCCAACAACCTTGTACCCCAAAAAAAATAGAAAAATACAATTCTTCCATTCATATTTAAAAAAAAAAACCTCCAACAACTACCAACTATTTAATAAGTTTTTCTTATCAAAAATTTTCCTTTCACATTTGCACACACATAAATGTCTGTCCCTCTTACTAGTCGTTGTAAAGTTGTTCAAGTTGCTAAGAATATTTTACAACTTGATGAAATGGCAGCACACCGTTTGACCCCTCCCTATACTAGATCACACACACGTATACCAATTTCGGTAGAAATTTAAAGGTAGATTAAAGTGTGGGGACAGGAGCAATGTGCAAACCTCAACAGGCATGTCAAGATCCTCACATGGGCTGAGTAAATCACGGCAACAGCCTAAGATTTATTTGCTTCAATGTTTCCAACCAAATGGGTCCAACGACCCAATTCAAAATACTTCAATGACGCCAACTCCGCCAATTCCCACAGACCATCCCACATTCTTCACTTGATTTAATCCACCGAATCAGCCACGAAAGAGAACCGAACCGCATTTTTCTTTGTCCTTTTCGTCGTTTGTTGACTACTGGCTGACCCAAAACATGGGCAAAGAAAATTGTATGGGATTTTATTTCATGTGGCATGTCACCATTGAAGGCCGACTAAGAAAATCACAATAGATTTTTACCATTTCTTTCCTTGATGTGAGGCATGTGGGATGGGAGAAGAGGGGTTGTTATACTTTTTACATTATTTGATATATAATTACATTACATTGTTATATTTAGGGTAAAAGTAGTGTACATTAATAAAATATTTGATATATATTAAATACAATATTCTGATATATTGATACACTAAGAATTTAATTATGTATAATGATTGAATGGACTAGCACAAGATACAATTGTACTTAGTTGTTATCCGTGTGGCATTTTATTAGAAAAGGTTTTAGTTGCTTTTTATTCCCTTTCAATTGTTTACTTTGGAATTTAAAATGGAAGAATAGAAAATTTGTCCGAGTTAGTTTTATAAGTTGCTTTTCCAAATTAGGGTCACAACACCCCCCCTCCTTCCTGCGGTTCTAAGAAGCTACTTTGTCTATTTCAACCAAAACAATATACACTTTGCATCCCAACCTAACCAATGCTATTTTTTTTTTTTTAAGAGGATCAATAGCGATTGTCTACTTACCTCCTTTAATGGCTTGAACCAGTGACCTGTCTGTTACAGGTGAAATGCACTATGATTATACATAAATTGTAATGTAATGTATAATGCTTAAAACTAATATATTTTATTCCAGAGTTTATCCACCAAACAAAACTTCCTACAAACTTACGGTAGTTTCAACGATTTTATAAATCCTTTTGAGTTCAAACTAGCGGCTTCTACTATAATATAACATTCATATTAAATTATAAATAATCTCATCTATATAATTCTTTTTACCTTTTTTTTGAAATTTTTAACATTAATCGTAGATCTTGACTTCTAGGAAGAAAAAATAAATGAATTATTTGAGAAATGAAAAAAAAAAATTTTGGAATAAAGCATCGGAAAAACTTTTTTGAGCAAATATTTTTGACGCGCTTTGTCAGACTTGTACGCATCAGAGACATCAACCAATGATAAATTCAAACATAAATTTAAGTGTTCAAGTTTTGTGATTAACTCCTAAATTTAAGAGGTATTAATTAAATAAAGAAAGGGTATGTTTGCCCATTTATTACTACTACAACATGAGCAATTCAATCACTTCAACAATAATTGTAATGGTGTTACCAAAATTAACTATTGACTTATTTTTGGGAGGCAAAGTGTATTATTTTGATTATGGGGGCAAAATTGTGACCACTCCCCTAGTACAGGAGGGCAAAGTGTCATTAATGCTACAATTCTTTTAAGTTGTTACGTAAATGTGCATATGTATGCGTGTGTGCAAATAATAGTGTACATTTTCTTATCTACGCATGGTTGCTTTTACTTGTTTTCTTCCAATATCCTCGACGTATTAACACAACTATATTAATTAATTTAATGAGTTAATTTGAAATTATTCCTTCTTTTTTCTCAAACTTTGCTTTAGATTCCATTTGTACATAGGGGTTGTAAAATACTTAAAAGATTAATTTTTTATACACTGACAGTGTTGTAATTTTTTTATACTAACTGCTCTAAATGCACATCACCTGTGCATGATTTGAATTTCAAATTTAAATTTGTGTTATGTGGCATAATTTAAATCTGTTAGTGTAAAAAAAAAATTATACATTGACAATGTATAAAAAAGTTATCCCTACTTAAAATGCTTTGTATCTCTAGCTTTTACAGAATTCTAGAGAAGATTTTATTCTCAAATTTTTTTCATAGTGCATAACCATTGAAACCTGGTTAACTTTATTGACCACTTAATGAATGAAGCAAGAATTTGAATAAAATTTCCCAGCACTTCCCAATGCATGGAGAAAGAAGTATATACTGTTTTAAGCCTGTAACGTGAATGCTCTCAAATAAACAATATTTCAAATTTTTGAGTATCCATCAAACATTTTCTTAAGGGAATGCACAGACATTGGATCAAGGTAATGCTTTTAAGTTTCATTAAAACTTCTAAGGATTAAAACATATGTTATCCACAATACAACTGTATAAAAACTTAAGGGTAATTATTTTATGTAGGGTCAATATATACACATGAGCAGATGTATTACGTAATTCAATTTCAAATATAAAATTTACTTTTTGCATTGGTATCATAAATCTGTACTTGTTAGTCTAAAAAATTCACTACATTAACATGTATATAAAAAAAATTTAATCCATATAATTAGCACATTTAGGTTTTTAGGTGAATTTACTGGTTGACTTCACCAAACATGTTTTTAAATGCCATATTTTAGAATGCAAATATTTGTCAGTACTAGCTGGATGTAGCAATACTCTATTGCTTTTGGATCTCATTCCAATATCAAGAAAATATTTGCTCCCTCTATTAAAAACAGCTAGCCTAAGATTGGTTTTGTCCTATAATTGGAGTTTAAAAGCCTCTTCATGAAAATCTTGAGATAATTCTTAAAGGTTAAGCTTAAATTCATACACATCCATCTTTGAACGTCTTACAAATGTACTATATGATCTAGCAAATAAACAGATTGAATTTGAATTGTCTTGCCATTATAGAATTGGAGTTGCTAGTTCAATCCACTGCTGGATGCATGAACATTTGAAACTCGAATTTTTCTTTCGGGAACTTTGCATTCAGTTCAAACGATTTTAGATCCTGCGATGACACCTTTCAATATATAAAAATCAATTGAAAACTTCCAATATGCTACAATAAAATGGTTGGGAGTCCTTCATTACTTCTACAAGCAAGAACTACAATCACAAGTCAAAACTCGAAAGTACCTTATTTGCAACTTCTGATCTATAGCTTTTTAATGCCAAGAAAATCTAGAAACACTACTTGGGAAGTAATTGGAAGTTGTGAAAATTACTTTTTTGGAATTAAAATTAATTAGGTTAGAGCTTTTGTTTTTTGAAAAAATTTTAATACACTATAATCACCATTTTACCATACATGCATTAATTTCCAATATAAACATCAGAATAAAAAAATTTTAAAAACGCCCAAAAAACAACCATCTAACCAACCTTGATTTCCAAAATCAACTAAAAGTGCGTTTGATAAAACTGAAGTCTAAAAATTGAAATAAAAAATGAGATTTCAGAAATCTGAATTCATTAATTAATTGAATTGTTAAGTACCAAATATACTCCATTTGAACGTATATCACATTAACTGATAAATGAATAGAATATCACTTAATTTTGGTAGTAAATTTTATCTAAAAAATTCAGTGCCATTTAATTAATTTAAATATTCTATTTTTTATTATTAAATGCGTTTGAATATGTTAAGATTTGAATTTATTAAATTTAAGTGTTGAATTAAATTATCAAAGGGTGCGTAATTAAGATCCATGTCATTATGATTTATGACCTTGTCCAAAATTTTTAAGCATATGCAATGGAGTCTTGTGGGAATTATCTGGTCAAACTTGTTCAAATTTCAAGAAGTAACTAGCATGAAATCCAAAAAAGGGTTTCAAATCTGCAAATTTATAAAAGGTAAAGGTTAAGAAAAAGGCAGGCTTAATGGGAATCATTAAAGCAAAGCAACACAAAATTTTAAAACAATACTCCTAAAACAACACAAAAAGCAATACATTGATTGTGGAGAAAGTTCCCAATTTTTTTAGCCAAGAATTATTTCTGACAAGGAGACAAAAGTATCAGGGTGGGTTCTCCTTTCCACACTTCCCATTCTCATCCATCTTCTCATCTCCCCTTCATTTGAGAGTACAGCCCTCCCTATATAAGCACTACCCACTTAGTGAGGACTGAGCCCTAAACTCCCTTTATCTTATACTCACTTCTTCATAAAATGGCAGTAAACATTTCTCTCCTGCTTTCTTTCTTCTTTCTTTTGATATCCTCTGCCTTTGCAGCTCCTAAACCTATACATGCTCCTAAACCTGTTCACACTCCTCTTGAAGGTAATGGCTCAAATCCACTTCACACCGCCATCTGTCTTCATCTTAAGCTAGATTTTTCTTCATACTTCTTCTCTGGCCTCCTCTAGTGGTAGATCTTTGCTGAATGTGCATTCTTGAAATATCACCTTGTCTTGACTCTGCGTGCATTTTGGTTAATGGGATGTTAACTTAATCTGCTTCTGTACTCTCTTTCAGGACTTCTTCCAAATGGGAACTTTGAGGATCCAATAAAGCCATCTGACATCAAGAAAACAACCCTGATAGGAAAATTTGCACTGCCCAAATGGGAAATCTCAGGGAAGGTTGAGTACATTCGTGGAGGGCCACAACCAGGTGGGATGTACTTTGCAGTTGCTCATGGTGTCCATGCAATCAGGCTTGGGAATGAGGCCTCAATTTCTCAGACAATTCCTGTTAAAAAAGGAACCCTTTATGCCCTCACATTTGGGGCTTCAAGAACTTGTGCTCAAGATGAGGTCTTGAGAGTATCAGTGCCACCCCAAACAGGGGATCTTCCGTTGCAGACTCTGTATAGTAGCAATGGTGGTGATACTTATGCTTATGGTTTCAATGCCACTTCTAATTTTGCAAAGATTATCTTTCACAATCCTGGGATTCAAGAGGATCCTGCTTGTGGGCCACTTTTGGATGCTGTTGCTATCAAAGAACTTTTTCCACCTACGCCCACAAGAGGTAAAATTATTACTTTTTCCTTTCATTTCTGCATTCTTGTTGCTTTTGTCATTTGCCTTGTCGAACGTTGCACATGAGGTTCACATGTTGGTCCATAACGAGTTTTTCCGTGGCATATTACTCCTATGTTGTTATGTTTGCTAAACTTAATTCCTGGTTTAGTTAGATCTCAATAGATGGTCATTGATTTTTCAATAGCTGGCTAGTACTAATGGTACACAACTAAGTGGGATGTTTTCTGTTTCTCAGAAGTCACTATTTAATTCAGAGATTTGTGGACTATAGCATATCCCAAGTTTTTTTCAGCTTCAGATCTGCAAAACTTTGTCCCATCGTGAATGAATAATCTAGGGATTAAAATGACGTTGCTACTTTTGTCCCCAGATGGTAATCTTATTCAGTGGGAATGTAGAAACCTGAATGTTTTTGTGCTTAACCACTTTTCACATCTGTGTTTGACAATCCAGACAGGTACACTTTCATTAAGAAATTGCAATGTTGGGCCAAATTATAATAATTTTGTCTTACAGTGGAACATACTCCTGAATTCCATTAAAAGACTGCTTGGAGATCTCAGAAACGGTTCTCTGTTTAGCCTATTGAGTTAATCTGGGGAAAGAAAAAAAAATTCAGGAGCATAAAGAATGCTGAGAATCCCTTCAGATTTGCTTTTGGCTCATCGGACTCCAAAACAATCGAGATACGATAGTCTATGTTTGTAATGACATTGTTTTCTGAACACAATGCAGTGAACTTGGCTAAGAACGGTGATTTTGAGGAGGGTCCTTATCGGCTAATTAACTCTTCTCATGGTGTCCTTCTGCCTCCAAAGCAGCAGGACAGGACATCTCCACTTCCTGGATGGATCATCGAATCGCTGAAGGCTGTCAAATTCATTGATGCCATGCATTTCAATGTCCCGAGTGGACGTGCAGCTATTGAACTTCTTGCAGGGAGAGAGAGTGTGATTGCACAAATTATTAGAACAGTGCCTAACAAGGTATACAATCTCACATTCAGTGTAGGGGATGGCAAGAATGGTTGCCATGGATCCATGATGGTTGAAGCATTTGCTGCAAAGTCTACACTGAAAGTTCCATTTCAATCCGTAGGAAAGGGTCAGTACAGGACTGTTAGTTTCAAATTCACAGCCATTTCAATGAGGACAAGACTAACTTTCTTCAGCTCTTTTTACCACACAAAGATTGATGACTATGGAGCTCTCTGCGGCCCTGTTCTTGATAATGTCAAGGTGTTCCCAGTTAAATTTTGACCGATCATCAACAAGCTACGAAAGGGAAGTTAGCACCTCTTGAGTATTTAGAGGTCGTTTTGTGTTAATTTCCTCTGCTGAAGGATTGGACTTTGATAAGCTGTATGTAGCAACTCTGCAATTGCTTGAACCATGGATAGATTTCATCTAAATGCCATGCCCTTCCCTGTTTGCCTTATTAGTGCCTAGCATGAAATAGATGCCTGTAGAAAGACTGAAGGACAATTTCCTACTCGGTTCTAAGAGTTTCAGTGAAGATATTACTTGCATGATATCTCCAGAAGCTTGGATTTGATTTATTGGATTTCAAGAACCTTAAATAAAGCATTTTTCAGGGTACAACGACTCCATATTATGTTCTATCTAGCTTGTGAGCTTAAGCGTTCATTTTCATGGCTCCAAGTCTGAATTTTAGCTTTTCATTAGTCAACTTCATTAAGGAATAAGGATAGCACTCATTGTATGCCAGAAAGGTCCTAAAAAATAAAAAAATAAAACATAAATAAAGGCTGACACTTCTTTGGATTATTTCACAACATTACTAGTCATCAACTTTCCACAGATACGCTTTCGTCCATATGTATAGAAATAAAATGCTTTGTTTCATTCTTATTACTTCTAATCAGTATATAGCTTCTAATATCTGAACAAGATGACAAGTTGCTCGAAGTCTGAAAACACTGGAAAGATTAATAGTTGTAGCTACTAGTACCTACCAATCTTCATAGCTTCCTTCGATCTTTTGTGCCCCATCATTTGAGAACATCCTAAACTATCTTAATTAACAATGGCTAATGGTGCTTAATGGAAAACCTAAAGGGCACAGTACATCATTAAATAGATGAAAGACCAGCGATACAATTGCGACCTAGGCTACAACTACAAATCCTTGTAAAGAACAGAAGCACTATATATGCAATTGTCTTTTTCGAAGAATCTTGAACTATATATATATGTGACCCATGAGCTGTGTTACGAGTTACAGGTGATACACTAGACATGGCGCAGAAACATTAATGCAGTTGTTCAAAGATTGACAAAAAAGTAAAATGTGAGACAGATCAGTGAGCAATTACAGTTGCAGCAGTAAAGACATGAGAAAAGCTAAAAAGGCCATGGATAATTCGTAGCAATTGACAATAACAACTTCAATACATAATCTCCTGTTGTCAGAAATGTTATCCTGTGCACAAGTATTCTAGTGTCCACTTGTAATTATTTCATTATCCATCTGACATTATCAGCTTCAGTCTTCAAATTGTACATATACGTAGGAAGATGTAATATGTCTTGTTCTCCAGACAAATATGCTTGTCATAAAGCACCTTCCCAGATAATAATTTCTTGAATCTTGTGAAAAAATGGTTGTTCAATGACCATCGTCTAAAGTACCCACAAGACACTTTTCCAGTAAAAATTCAGCATTAACCCAAGCATGGTATTTATCTGTATAAAGAATAAGGATTACAATTGTAAGCTGTACAATCTACTGTGCATGGCTTTTTAACTCTTTTTTTTCGTTTCTTAATAGATGGAAAAAGTATATACATGTCCTCAAGTTGCAGAGAAGGGAAAAGGACATCACATGCAACATTAAGCAAACACCAAAGGAACCACTAAACCATCATCACTGCATACTTCTGACCACTAAAAAGTTTCTGGTCAAAGCAGCTACTGAACTTTCAAAGGTCTAACCTTTTGATACCTCCCTATGTCTTCACCTGCTAGGTTCTCCGTCATATCATATCTTTAGGGGCATTTATGTCAATGAATGAAAAATTCACCACACTATTAGACAACAAATCTTTCAAGTTCTTTCTCTTTTATCCTTTTCTTTCTCTTGGGCAAATCCCCCTACTCCCTAAACCCCCAAAAAGAAGTCAGCACATCACCTACACCACTTATTGCACCATCTCCCAATATTTTCCCCAGTGCTCCTAGCACCCTCGTCAAACACTCATCCAACCACAAGAGCTCCCTAGCGCCCAAGGTACCTCCTTTAAATCATTAAAATCCCCACTGCGTCCTGTTAAACACCAGTATCCGATCAGCACCTGCAAACATGCAACAATGGAAAGCTGGGAGAAGAGGCTGGATCAGAGGAAAATGGAGAGGCAGGGTTGATGGGTTTGTAATTTGAAAGATATGATGTAGCAGAGGAAAGACATGGACGGGGAGAAAAGACTAGCATAAGGATGGGGATAAAAGAGGCAGCATAGGTCGAAGGGGTTGGGGTGTTTCTCCGAATGGAGATACCTGATGATGGCAAAGTAGGATTGCAGGAAAAGGGCACCAAAAAGGGGGGGAAAATGTAAATGGTCTATAGACTTCTAATGAACTTTAAGGATCCTTCTAATGAACTTCAAATATCCTTAAGTTTTGTACAAGAAAGGACTTAGCAGCTCAAACTGACGGAAGTACTAGCAGTTTATGCTTTTCAGAGTTCAATGGGCAAATAAGACTAAGAATAGTTGAATGGATAAAAGAACACTCCATGGCAAGCTCTTAGGCGCATCAAGGTTGTTCGCCCTCAAAAGATCAACTGAAATTCTAGGAAGTTTTATGACTTTGCAGGGCATAAATTCCCCTTCACATCACTATGAGAAAATTTATGTCCCTATTTGAGTCTGTATTCAGACCACAAAATAATATGCGAAGATCAATCTCCACTTCTTACAATTTCCACTGTCCAAACAGTTCCTGCCAATAAAAGGACAAGGGATGACTTTGACTACAATTTATCACTGGCCAGACATGTGAAGCACACCTGATACTAATAGGACAACACTGTGAATTAGATGCAGGGCCCTTCCCTTTTTTGAAGCCCTTCTCCGACCCAACGCGATCTCTTGATCACCATCTTTTATCATCCAATATTCTAGCCTCTACTCCAAAAAAATAAAAATAAAAATAAAAAAATCAAAGATTAAAAAAGAAACAAAAGACTACAAATGTTCAATCATCTAATACTGATGAGACAAAATCTAGCCCAATGGTAAATTATCTTCCTGCACGATAACACTTGGAAATAACCACCCTAGACGTGCACATGGACTGGAAACCCAAAATTGAAACCTATAATCTGCAGAGTGTAGGAAAGTATGAAAGAGGCCCAAATTTAATGCAGACAGCACCATAAAAAATCAAAGTAAAGGATACTGAACAAAGATGTGCAATCCTTGCCAACTGCTTTCATCAGCATATCGACACCTACAAACGAATGAGGCATAAACCATTGGTGAATTTTGTGGACTTAACAAACTAAAACATCATAAAGAGTAAACATATAAAGACAAACTAGCAGACTCGAATCATTTTTACATTAGATCCCTTACTTTCAGAACTACAGTTTTTATTGTGATCTTCCAAGTACAGCATAAACTACAGAAATATCATTAATGCACATTAACTGACAAAAAGATCAGCCAGTCAATTCTCACAAACTCTAATCAGAATCTACCAATTGATTGAAGTGAAGGTATTTGGCATGCCCATTAGGACGGCTATGACTAGAAGAATGAGGAATAAAGCAACAATAAAACACTAGACAAATGTGCCCAGGGTAGTTAATGCTAGCACTCTGCCAAATGGACTAACTCACGTATTAATAGGTTATGTTTGGGGGGTCCCGTAGAGGACAGGATTTGTTGGACTCAGGGCAAGGGGTAGTGCAATGTGGGTAGAAATTAGAGATTAGATTACCTTTTCAGTAACGTTATAAGAACTTGATGGGCCTAGTGCCATGGCAGAGCTTATGGTGCTTAGATGGATCGCCTCAAGTTCACATGTTAGGAGATAATCCTACCAGCATATATAGGAGACGTCTTATGACACATGCTTGTCCAATGATAACATTTTTCATGCTTGTCCAATACTTCAACTTCATCAACCCGATAATTTTTATCCATTGCTCAACTATTCCCATTCAAATAGGATCTCACAATCACCAGAATTCACAGAGACCTGGCCCCCATAAGACTCAAAAACTAACTAAACCACTCTTTCACTTAGAAAACTGCCATACCATCTTCACGCAGCATCGACAAATTCTCGAAAGATCTCCACGACAGGATGCATCAAGATTTGAGAGAATGTAATGGACTGGTCATATTTGGAATCCACACAAACAAATTGGCATTTCCAAAAAATAACCATAAAAAGGAGATTGATGGAAATAATTAACACGTTGAAGTTTAATATTCAACCGAGGGAAAGAAACAGAAAACGTCTTTTAGGTGAGAACACAGATTACGTAAATAAGAACTTAAAAGAAAAGGTGAGACTGAATTTAGTAAACATGGGAATAAAGATGCTGGACTCAACTTTTCTATCACATTCATCAGTAGAATGTCCACTTGTACTGGGCCTGATTGAAGCTCTATTTACAATTTTAAGTTCTTTTGCTTTTTTAAAAGTTACAAAAGTCGAAGTGTTGTTTAGCTAAAAGATAAACTAATTTCCCCCTTAACATCAATATTAACAGTAATAATTTGCTCTATTTTTATTTTTAAGTAATCATAGACTAGTAATATCATTACTGATAAACTTATCTCATAAAATACTGCATTTAGGTTCCATCAGTTTGCAACTTCTTCAATTCAAAATGCAACTAAAAAGTTCTTCTTTGTTGATAAAGCAGATGAGAAGATTTCTTTCCCCCCTCAGAAAACAACACCATAATTGAACACATAAACAAAGAAAAGCCATTAAAATGTATCCTTAACACTGACAAAAAGATTAGTGTAGGTAATAATTTCAAAAGGCTCATAGAAACTTTTAATCCTACCTCCTGGGTGAAATTTCATGTATGGAGCTATGTTGTAGACACGACCTTTCAGAACTGTCCACATGGAGTCCTCATTTTGGTGTTGTTTGACTTCATTCAACGAAATAAGTCTCCTGTTGGATTGTCCATTTAATCCTGAGAGGCAAAGATTTAATAATGATGAGAGCTATGCTTAATTATCTCCAAACATGAAAGATGGAATTCAATCACTTTCAGGTAATTTCAAGTTTGGCACAAGCAATGCCTATTTTGCTGTTTAGTGCATAGCAACTGGGAGACTACCAAATTTATTTAAAAAAAATAAAAAAAAGTCACTGTTGTTTACAATACTTTTGAACAGTCATGATGTCTGAAATCTGTTTTTTAAGGTAGTCCAACCATATTTACACAAAATAAAGCATTGATCGGTTCCATGTATAAACCCAAACAGCAGAATCTAATAGAACAGCAGAAAAGTGTCTGAGATATCTAAATGAATGTTTTTCATACATTGTATGTTCCCAGAGTACTTCATAACAGGGTGCAGAGGTAGACAAAAGGATTTGACTCTGATCAGCAGTATAAATGCATAATTACAATGGAAGTAACATGGGGGTCTCACAATGCAACCTAACAGGGCACAAGTTTACCAACAAATAGCTCATTATAAGGCTAAAGCTCATTGAAGACCTCTAGGCAAACATCAAGGACAGGTGCTATGTACACAAGTTCTGCCACAAAATATCAATAATGGAGAACACAAATATCTTTACCGATTAGACTTGCAATTGCATCTACTACCGTAAGGCTGGAAAGGGATGATAGAACAATGCATAGCCCACTTGAGTTCTATAATTATAGTTATGAACTACTAGTAATAAAAATTGGGGACCTGTTCTACCACAAACACTCCAAGGTTAACTTGACTTTTGTAGATATTTCAAATCACAAAGAGGTCTCCAATGAGCTGCAGAGAAGAGAAGGTATAAGGCATTCACAGGCTTGATGAGCTGTGCCTAAAAGTTGCACCATAAGAAAAGCAGTACTAAGTCACCATATTCGGAATAAAATTTTATCATAACGACATCTCGAATAACATCTGCTTTAGCAAAGGTTGCAAGTTCTTTTAATGAATTGCAATTATCTTCAAATAAGTTTGTATTGTCCTAACTTAATTTTTCATCAGTTAAGAATTAGAAAATACTTTTTTAAGCAGTAAGCTGCCCAACATCACAGAATTAAGCTCTCATCTCATGATCTTGATCTTTATCACCTAAAATTTCCAACTCAGCAGTTGGTCAGTTTGTAGTAGGAAATATTACTCCTACATGCTCCCAGTATAACTGCACTATGAATTCAAAGTTACCTTTATACAAAGATAATTCCTCAATCAGCTTAAAATGTCAATGCTATATACATATACATATATATAACCTAAAATTTCCAGCTCATATACATATACATATGCATATATATAACCTAAAATTTCCAGCTCAATAGTTGGTCCGTTTGTAGTACAAAATATTACTCCTACATGCTCCCAGTATGACTGCACTATGAATTCAAACATACCTTTATACAAAAATAATTCCTCAATCAGCTTAAAATGTCAATGCAATACACATACATACATATATCAGTTGTACTCTTAGATTTTCCTTTTCGGTGCCTTGCTGTAATATGATAAATGGCCTCTCCAAGAGGGCAAAAAAAAAGGGATCTGAGAAATCTCCGACCAATACATAAATACATATACATACACATACATATGTGTATGTATATATCAGTTGTACTCTTTGATTTTTCTTTTGGTGCCTTACTGAAATCTGATCAATGGCCTCTAAAAGAGAAAAAACGAAGTTGATCTGCAAAATCTCCAACCACTAGCAGGATAAAGGGAATGTAGATTCAGTGGATAAACTGAGGAATCATAAGGATAGAATCTCAACCAGATCTCATGAACTCAACAAGATTTAGTGGAAAGGACCAGTATCATTAGGAGTAGCTTGAACCCTGTAAGATTAAGCAAAATCTGCAAATGTCAGGTCTGTAAACTCTATCTAAACCTCATGAAGAGCTTTAATAGTTAAACTGACTAGATCTTGCTCATGGGCACTCAGGAAATCTACCTTTCTTCATTAACCCTTTCAAAGCAAAGCTATGACAACTAGCAGTCTCATCTTCTTTACTTCACATCCTATAAATTTGTTTCCTCCACATTTCAGATAAAAGTTTAAAATAAAAGAGATATTAAGTGGAAGCTAAAGTTCACTCAGAGTAAGTACCTGCCAGATCAGGATGAGTTCTAGTGAGTCTCATCCAATCCATCTGGCTATAACCCTTCTCAAATGGAACCTTAGTCCGTTGCACAGGCTTTCTTGTAGCAGTCTTCTGTCCCTGTGAAGCCTTAGCTGAACTTACTGCATTTTCAACTTCACTTTGGCTAACACATTGGGTCACTGTATTGCTGGAAGATGTATCAATTACACTGAAAGACAGCGATCCTACTCTTTTCTCCTTTGATGAAGCAGTGGTACCAGACAACTTATCATTCCATCGTACACGATTAGCCTGACTAGAATCACGGCCATTCACCGATTCATCTTGTATTCTGATGCCACTAATATTTTCAACTACTTTTTGTGCATCGATTGCATCTTTATCCTCATCAACACCAACCTAATTAGGAAATTCCAAAAACACCTTCCATTTCAGTACATATTGTCCAATGATAGATGTTTTCAGCCACTAATACTAACATTACATGATATATTTCTCTACAGTTCAATTACCAACTTACTTGACAAAAGGTAAAATCATCATCATTAGCCATCATTAACCCTGCCAATTCAGCTATAAAACAGACTTCAGCTGTAATTCACCTGTTACATGATAAGACTCTTGTTTAGACTACTAAAGCAGAATTAAAACACACACACACACACACACACAGAGACATACACAGAGAGACAGACAATTAGATTGCAACAGCCATTGTCAAGAACAAATTGCTACTATCGCTTACATGACAAGAACAGACAATTAGATTGCAACAGCGATTGTCAAGAACAAATTGCTACTATCGCTTACATGACAAGAACTTACCTAGTAAACTAACAATTAACCCCAACACTGACAAACTAAATTATCATAATTAAAATAACTATTACCTAAGAGAAATATATGATCGAAAAACTGAATTTTCAAGCTGAAACATAACAACTTAAAGAACCCAAAAGGGGAAAAAAACCCTCAAATAAAAAGAAAGACACTTGTGCCCATTTCGATGACCTAGTAAAGTAAACCTCAAGATTGCAGCTTTTTTCAAAAGCAAACCTCAAATCTCTCTGCAACATTTCCACAATCATTCCCACAAATCAGTAAAAATCATCAAAAATTAACACACAGAACAGTATTTAACTGGAAAACAGATAGGGGGTTACTTTTGCGGAAGATGATCCCTTTTCCCCTGTTATCGAGTTCTTCTCTGCATGAGCAATTTACTTGAATGATATAAGAAAAATTCAAGAGAAAGAGAAAGGAATAAAGAGACGGTGGAGAAAAAAATAAAATATATGTTAGGAGTTAGAAAAGATGGCTGCGCGCAGTCTTACGCCTACGGAGACTCTGTTATTTCAGGGTCCGTAGTTGGGCTGGAGAATGGGTCGGCACGTAATTGGTTTCTTGCCCAACGAAACCTCTCAGCCCCTACGGAGACTCTGTTATTTCTATCACTCCCATTTTATGTCTGATTAAATAAAACAATTTTTGATCTCTATAATATTTTACAATACATCTATTTCACAAAAACGCAAGTGGCAGCTGTAAATTATGTACAAAATATGTCGAAAAAATTTTATAACTAATATGCAGCCTAAACCCTAATCCCTGGCAACCCTCACAATACAAGTATGTAAAACTCAAACTCTAGATCCTAAGTCCTAACTTAAAAACCTTAAATTTTTCTCAAAATCCTAAACACTAAATTTCAAAAAAAAAAAAGGGGATAAACATAGAAACCTCATTTGGGAAAGAGCAAATGGTTCAAAATGTCACTCAACTATCCGTTTTAGCCAAAAATGTCACTAAACTTATTCGTTAGCCAAAAGTGTCACTCAACTAATAAAAACGTGTATTAGGTGTCATTAATGAAAAGGCGGAAATGCTATCGCGTGTCTAAAATAGTCGACTTTGGATGATTTTGATGATGAAGATGATTTGACAAAGTCCTCATCCCGATCAAAGCCAGCAATTCGAAACCCTCACTCTTATCTGCTGAACACCCATTTCACCGCAAATGAACAATTTGCTCAAAAAAAAAAAATCGATGTCAGCAATTCTAAATCCTCCTCAAGTCCAATCGACCAATAAGTCAAGTTTCATGAACTGGGAGTGGCGACATCAATAACCATCTCACCATTTTTCAATTCTTTCAACAATTCTCTCATGGTAAAAGTTCAGCTGCCCTGGTTGTTGCTCAGCTTGGATTTGGTCTCTAAAGCGTTGGATTCTGCTCTAGGCTTTGGGGATTCATTGGTTCTGTGATTGAAATTGGGATTGGGAATTGGGCAGGGCTCCATAATCGGACTGGATCGAGTTATGGTCATCGATTTACGATGCAGGCATTGCTACTCCATCTTCATTTAACCGAAGTTGTTGCGGTGTCTTCTCCGAACGCTTGCAACGATTCTCAATTTGAAACCGGGAGGCGACTTTTGGGTAGCTCCGGGTTGTGATTCAGATGGGTCAGCGTTGGAGGACATTCAGATGGATTGTGATGCAATCCCTCCCCCGGTGCACTCAATCTCCGGTCGGCGGCCAACTTAATACAGAAACCTAAAATGGTTTTCTCCTCAGCCATTTTCTCCCCCGTCTCTTTCACCCCCAACCCATAAACCCCACCAAACCTCACGAAAATCCTTCACACTTGAGGCCATCTCGTCTTGGCTCCTACCTTAAACGAACCACGGTCCGTCATCATGTGGTGGGTGATTGCTCTCTTTAGGCGACGGGCAGTGAAGGGTACTTTAACAATGACGGGTTTCTCCACGGATTGGTAATAACTAGTGTGTGTGTGTGTGTGTGTGTTTCTCCACGGATTGACAGAGAAGAACCAGAGGAGGAGGAGAGATCTGTACTTTACCCACTAGAACTCCTGCAAAGCAACGATCTTCCAAAAGCTAAAAAGCACCAAAGTGATCCAATTTTTCATACAGTTTGATTTAGCCTTCTCCTGAATCATTCACAGTTTGATTTTGAGGAAACGGTTTAATCTTCAAGCAACAAAGTGATTCGACGATTTTGCCCCTCAAACTGTGCGTGCAAGTCAGGTGCCCCCATTCTGTTTGCACTAACTCTCCAATTTGACGGAATGCTACAAAACATGCATTTTTGTTAGTTGAGTGACACTTGTTGCAAACGAATAAGTTTAGTGACATTTTTGACTAAAACGGATAGTTGAGTGATATTTTAAACAATTTGCTCTTTGGGAAATGCGGTTCATATCTTGGAATGAAATCACACCTCTTGGATGAGGTTTCTACAATTTATCAGAAACCGCACATTTAAGTTGCTATGTGGATTAAAAAAAATAAAGATTTACGCTGTCAGTGTTGACAAGTGAAAATCTTAATTGGAAAAAAAAAAATTCCAAGGTTGCTGCATGCAAGGATTTCGCGCAACCCTATTTTCAGAAACACCCCCAATAGAACCCAATTTCTAGATGATTTTGGATTTTGACATTATTAATAGAAATTCGTCTTTTTTGTAATATATGGTGATTGAAAAAAGTATCCAGGTTGCATTATCAAAAATATTTTTTGAAAAAAAATTGGGTTTGTTTGGCAATTTATTTGTTAAATTTTATTTGCTTACATCATTAATATATTTTCCAACCACATTTTTATGTCACATACATCACATTAGAAAAATACTACAGTATTTTTTTTTAATTATCCCAAATATTCTACTACCCAAGCACCCTCAATGTCAATCGAAACAAATCATATAGTTTGTGGCTAAAAAGTCAAGGGAGCATTTGGATAGGGAGTTTTTTCCATGACTAGTTTTTATTTTTTTAAACAAAATCTACAACAACCTTCCAAAAATGCACTAAAAAATCTCAAAAAACACATCGACTGTCACACCCCATTTTTAATGAAAAGAAATAAAACTTAAGGTTAGGCTAAATTGGTCTTTGGATTTTTAAAATTAAAATGAAGAGGAAAAAAAAAAAGTAAAAGGGCCTACAATGGGACTTGACAAATGCACCAAATTTGACCACTCGATGTCGAGTTTAGATGTACCGAATCACTTTTGAAACACAAAATAAAACTTTTTAACTAGTCAATTTGAAGTTTTTCAAAAAAAAAAAAAAAAAAAGAGTTTGCAAACTACGTTTGTGAGGGGGGAAGATCAAGGTTTTACCTAAAGCATCCCCACACCCACCAAAATTGGTTGTGAATTTAATTTTATTCTTTTAATTTTAAGGCCAAAGTGAGTTAATCTACTGTCAAACGCATAACATGCATTTAGTTAATAACTAAGCACATGAAAACATGCATAAAGAATAAGAGTGAAATAAAACGAAATAATTAATTCCAAGTCTTCTATTAAAAAAGTCATGAAACCCACTCGATTCACACTTGACAAAATAAAAAGTAATTAGAAAATATACAAGAATTAAATGCACCTACGCCTCCCTCATATGGCTTACATCCAGTCTAAAAGAGAAATATGGAATTTTTTTTTTTTCAATTTCTCAATTGACAAATGAGAAAAGATAGTTAAACTAATATAGTCCTAGGACCTAATTGAAGGCACATAACACAAGTTCAGGCGTCGATTGACAAAGTCCCAAAACTTTGGATTTTAGTTACAAAGAAAGATAACATTGAGGGACCGAAATTGTAAATTTCCAGAAGCAAGTCTTCTGCTCCATTCGTTGTTGTAGTTTTGCTGCCTCTTCTCCGGTGAAGTTCACCAGAAATTTCATCTCCGTCCATTCCTAAAGGAAGAAGCTCACACAAACTCGCGGTGGGAGTTACCTCTCCCGCACACATAATGAAGATATACATTGTTTTGGCACAGGTTTTCATGGGGTTATTTTGTCAAACAATAAATAGACATAATTGAGATCAAAATTTCCTGTAAAATATTGAAAGTAAACAAGCCAGCGATCCACAGAACAACATTCGATCTAAAAGTCATTCAATAAGATTGAGATGCCAACCAAAAATCTAAAGTATCAATCAAGTAAATCAGAAAAATTACATGATGCAGAAAAATTACATGATGCATACCTTTCACATAAAAGACAAAAATCAATAGAAATTTAAAAGAAAGAGTTGAGACTTTAACAATGCCTTCTTAGTGAGTGAGACTTAAACAATGCCTTCCTAGTGAGTGATGTTGACGAACTCAGTGGTGGCGGTTTTCAGATGGGAGCAGCGACGGGAGTGGTAGCTCCTCCTCCCCTGCCCGCTGTTAAAGTTAGGGGATGGAAGTGAACCAAAGTTCTCGTGAGTAACTTGGTACTCGACCCAAAAACATGCTCGGCTCGACTCCATAAAAATTGAGTTCGAGTGTCATGAACCAGAGATAAAGAATTGAGGAAAAGATCCATAAATTGAAGAAAGGGAATTAAGGGAGGGATGGAAGGAGGAGAAGTACCAGTTGACGTTTGTCACCCCTTTTATTTCGTTCAAAAATAAGGGGGAAAGGAAGGAGGGAGAAAGTGTGTACAAAACAAAAATCTTTAGTTTGAGTGGCATCCCTCTTAGCCAATGCATCCGTGCATCGATTTGCTTCTCGGAAGCTATGCACCAAATTCACCTGCCTGATTTGCTTCATCAGAGTTCTGCAATCATTTAATATGGAAGCAAACTCATGAGATTTAAAATTATCGTTCTTCAGTAATTGGACAACTACTAGTAAATCTAGTTCAATTTCAAGTAATTGAATATTAAGTTGGACTGCCAGATTTAGTCCGTCTCAGAGACCTCAGCATTCAACTAAATTAGCTGATGCTATGCCCAAGTTTTAGGCAAAACCCGCTAGCCATATGCCTTGGCCATCTCAGATAATAATCCTGCTATCCCAAGGTTTCTTAAAGAAGACCCATCAGTATTGAGCTCGGCCCAAAGGAATGGTGGAAGTTTCCAAAAGATGAGAGATTCAGATTTGGAATTGATTTTGCGGTTGAAGCATGGGCCTAGGAGAAAATTTTCTTGTACTAATCTGATGCAGAAATTTATTTGATTGGGACGTGGGTTGTAGTTCTTCTTCTCTTATTTCACACGTTTCATAGGCTCCAACATCCAAGGCAAATAAAATACCCAGTGGAACGTGAGCCACACAGGACGATTTATTGTCTGAACATCCTTCCTTTAGCCAACTATGGAAATCTTCTAACACGTTGGGTGGTTTCAGGATTGGCTCAAGAGCTATCAATTGGCTCCAGAATTGTAAGGGTTCACAGCAACTTTTCAACACATGATTTGGGTCCTGTAGATTTGAGTTAAAAAAGCAGTAGTTTGTATTGGGAACAATAATACGGCTGGCTAGAAGATTTCTGTTTGGCAACTTGTTGACCTAAGTTAGCCAGAGAAAATGCTTGATTCTTGACAGAAGCTTGGTTTTCCCCTAAATAGGATCCGATGGGTGTGTTGAGTTTCCAATGGTGGGTGTTAAGGAACCAGTGAAGTGTTCTCTACAAACAGAGTAAGGGGATTTGAAGGAAAATATCCCATTTTGGGTCCTCTTCGAGTCAGACATGCAATTTATTATGGATCGAGGGATAGATTTTGTGGCAATTCAACTTCCAATGGGAGAGTGAATGAAATTTTATCTAAGGTCCAAGAGCTGTTTGCTCCAAATAGATCCTTAAGCTTCAATTCCTCTTCATCTTTGTTTAGAGGACCTTGGATATAGCTCCTAAGTCCTCCAAAAGGCAGCCATTCATCCTTTCCAACCTTTAAATTGTTTCCATGCCCCACTGTTGCTCTGGTTCCTTTTTGGATTAGGATGGAGCCTTTTCTCAGCATATCGCAATTTGAAGATCCACCATTGAGGTGGATGCTTGGTGGGAAATCAACTCCAGAATTCTCCACATAAAAATATGTAAACACCGACACCTATGGTTTGGGATAAGCCATCTTCATCATACTAGCCTGGTTAAATAGAGCAGTTTGACGAAGTCCTAGACCCCCCCTTCTCTTTTGATTTTGTTACCCTATCCCAATTTACCAAATGAATCTTACATTTTCCCAAGTAGAATCCCAAAGGAAATTCCTTTGTTTTTTGTCAATGGCTTTACAAATGGTTGTAGGAATGGGAGTGCATTGGGAATACTAGATAGGTATTGATGATATGGCTTGTTGTAGAATCACTTTCCTACCTGCGAAAAAGAGGAGATTTGCTTTTCATCCCTTCAACTTGCTCTGGACCTTTGGAGGAGAAATTTGAAAGACAGAGATTTCTTTCTACTTAGGGAAAGAGAAATGCCTAAACAGAGGCTGAGATCTTCTGTAGCCTAGATTCCTAAAGATTCAGAGGTTGCCAATTTTTGGGAAGGGGTGGTATTTTTGAAAAAAAAATTCTAGATTTGTCTAGGTTTGTAGATAATCTAGATCTTAGGAAGAACTTATATAAGGCTTCTTTGACTGCTTCAATGGATGAGAAGAGAATCAGTTATCAGCAAACATATAATGGGAGAGAGAGGGACCAGCTCTACCAAATTTGAGTAGTTTCCAAAGTTTTGTTGCACCAACATATCAATTTTTTGGGATAGGAACTCCATGCACAAGAGAAAGAGATGGGGAAAGTGGATCCCTTGTCTAATACTTCTAGATGGGCAGATAAAATCAGAGTGTTTATCATTTAGGATGATCTCCAATATAGAGGAGAAGATGCACCTCATGATAAGATTGAAAAATTAGCAAGAAAGTCAAATTGAAGTAAAGCCTTCCTAATAAAGTGCCTATCCTGCCTATCATAGGCTTTTTCTAAATTCATTTTAATAGCACAAAGACCTTCGTGACCAACTTTTTAATTTATTTTGTATAAAGCCTCTTTAACAAGAAAGATATCGTCTGATGTACTTCTAGAGGGAATAAAACTGGGCTAAAAAGATGAAATAATATCTTCCATGAGAGGCCTAAGTCTATTTACCAAGATTTTTGTTAGAATTTTGTATGCTGAATTGCAGAGTCCAATAGGCCTAAGTTAATTGACAATTTCGAGCTTGTCTATCTTAGGAACCAAGCAGAGGAAAGTATCATTTACACCTTCAGGGAAATTGACATTACTGAAAAAATCCTGGATGAATGTTTGGAGTTTTGAATTTGTTTTGTCCTGGAACTTTTGGTAAAAAATATGATGAAGACCATCAGGTCCGGATACTTTCACAGGTTTAAAATAAAAAACAACTCCCATTTTCATTAAGGGAAGGTAGAGCCGAAAGTTTATCTTTGGTCCTATCATCCCACCCATGAAAATTTTTTGGGAAAGACATATGGTCCCAGAGGTATAAAGACTAACAAAAAATCTTGGAAATGGTTATCGATGGATGTAGGATTTGAAATCCACTCTCTTAATGAAGTTCTAATGCTATAAACTCTATTATTTTTTTTATGACACAGTGAAGTAATTTGTAAAAAATTTATGTTCAAATCATTCCAAATCAAATGGTTTATCCTAGATTTCATAGCCCACAGATTTTGTTCTTTTTGGAGAATCATATTATATTGATCTTGAAGGATATGTTCCAAATTATGAAGAAAATCAGAATGGTATAGTTGAAGTGCTTTTTGGATGCCCTCCAATCTCCTGTTTTTCTTTTTGAAAATATTTTCAAAATTTCCCCTACTACAACTTCTAACAAAGTTTGTAAACTCAGTAATAGTGGAAGAAAAATTTTGAGTGGCATTTGACCAGAAATGGTTTACAAGTGGGCCAAAGAATGGGTGAGAAAGACAGAATAATTCTAATCTAAAAGGTTTTGGGCCTGCCAAGGAAAAGTTTGGAGAGGCATCTAGCAAAATAAGATAGTAACTGGATCTAGTGCGAGACAAATGAAAAACAGCAGCCTCTCTAAAGAGAATTCTCCAGTCTAGATTGGAGAAACATCCATCTAATCTCTCACAAATAGTATGATTTGGAAATCTTTTATCTTTCTAAGTAAAACGAGGCTCCACAAAGTGAATATCTAGCAAGTTACAAGTATCTAAGCAATTTTTAGACAAAGCCCCTCTAGACGTATTTAAAGGGTTGCCTTCTAGTTTGTCATGGAGGTCAAGAAGCTCATTGGATACAGACCCAAGGAAAATGAACAGAACAAGAAAATAGTTTTAAATCATTCCATAGGGTTTTATGAGTGTTAAAATCTGGGCTAGCATAAATGGCACTAAGAATCTATTGTTCTAAACTCTAAACTACTTACCTTAGTGGTTGCATGAATAACCTAAAAGGAGGTGTTTATGTTTTCCAATTTCACTTGAGCCTCATCCAAAGTACCCAAATGCCACCTTGAATCCTATTCGATTGATAATATGATGATGTGAAAAAGGTAGTCTTTGGCAAATCCTCTCAGCCTGCTCTCCACTCACTTTCGTTTCCATCAGAATGACTATTGCTGGTGCATGAGTGTTAAAGTGTTGTATAAAGTGGCTACGAAAGTTTAGATTTCCCCTTCTGACATTCCACATTAGGACTTTCATCATTTTCAGATTTTTATTGAGTACATAGAGCCGATTCTAGTGATGGCAGTGGCGGAGCCATTAAAAGACTCAAGGCCTTCAAGATTTTAAAACTCGTATACCCCATATATATTTATCTATTCTAACTCCCCTCAAAAATTAAAGTAGGCCCTCCCCAATATTTTATTCATAGGATTAAGAAAAAAGTGTACTTTTTAACCCTTTAGAATGTTTATAAAAGTGTGGTTTATCTAAAATTTTAAAATTTAAAATGATAAAACAAAAGCAAAAACTTCTTAAAGAAGACAATTAAAAGAGTAAAATGAAGGATGGAACTTAGGGAAAAGGTCTATTCTTCATTCATTTCTTTCCATTCGCAACTGATCATCATCTCCTTCACCATCTCTATTCTTCCAACAAGATTTTTTTTTACTTCTTAAAAGTTCACACCATCTACAAACTCCAAAACCAAAAAAATAGTTATTTGGAAGTTTAATGTAAAGAGTAAAGTCACCTATTAATTTTATGGTAAGTTTTGGGTTATTATTTATCTTAAATTTGGAATTTTTTGGTTAATCTTGATGAGTATTTATCAATAGGAGTCAGAAGTGAAAATTATTAAGCCACACTAATATATGTGTTTGTAGATAATATAATTTCTAAAATAATTGTTTGATTTCTCTAACAACATCGATTTCTACCTTTGGAACATAGCTTACAAAGGTAGAAATTTCATACTTCTTTGTTTGCTAGTAATATTTTCTATGCTATGGCTTATAAGAGTGTCGTGTATAATTTTGAAGTTCTAACTTTAGTTTTTCTTAATAGTTTTTTTATCTCTCGTATTTAAACTTTTTTTATTGAATATTGTCTATGTTTTTATATATGAAATGCCATTTATAATAAAATTTATAAAAAACATTTCATATAATAGTAACATATATAAGATAAATTATACTAAAATGACATTCTGTATGATATATTTGATTTTAGTTTGGCTCGCTCAAGATTGAAATCCTAACTCTGCCAGTGAGTGTTGGCCCTTTTGTTATGGAGTTAAGTTGTCCTAAGCTTTGTGGGATACATTCACACTGTTCCTCTGTATGTAAGGTTGAAACTCTGCTTGAAAATCCAACTAGTTTGTTTCCATGTTCACCTGGTTTTTGATGAAGATCCTCAAATCCATCACTTCTTTGATGGAGTCTATCACCACCACCATTTCGCTTGAGTTTGGTAGGTTTGCCGTTAAGGGTGAGAGCAATAGTAGCTCTTGTTACCAAGAGGGTCTTTCTTTCGACATGGCTACTGAATTTTGACTTCTGTCCCATTCTTCAATTGTTGTGGTAGTGGTGCTAGGCTTTGGTTTGCCTCCCTTTAATTGCCTCCTAGAGGAATTGCTCTAGGTGTGGTCTGTTTCTTGAGCGGACTTATGGATCTCTAGACTCTCCTCCTGTTGTAAAGGTCTAAGTTGACAGTAGTTGCTAGAGAAGTTTGACCACTCTAAAGATGGAGCCTTCCCACCAAGTTACTCTCCTGAAACTCTGGAGCTCTAGTTAGTTTAGACCGGAGGGGGTTTGGATCATAGGGTGTAGGATTAGGTGAGTGTCCATCAGTATCCAGTATTGGTTTGATCTTGGAAGATAGTGTGGTTGGAGCTAGAAGTTATTGCCCTAGTGAATGCGGAAATGGCGGTAGGGGAGGTGTCTGTTATGATTCAAGTTGACATTTGAATTTCTGCCTGGCTCATATTGACAACTCTGTTTCGATTCCTCTTATCATTTCATGGTACCCAGGTTGCACTAAACCGATGTCCACTCCTGTGCCTATTGCAGATGTAGCCCTCCATTTTTTGCAAGAAAAAGCAATGGCTATTTGATCTGGGTTCTGTGGCTATGAAGGGAAAGATATGGGGTTTGGTTTTATCTCTCCTATTAATTTAAAACTTGAGTTGGGGAAGCCAAATATGCATCTCGTGATTCTAAGGTCATCTCTAGTTAGTAATCAGAATTTAATTTCATGAAAGGAAGTTTGAATTTCCTTGGCTAGGAATCAAATCTTCAGAAATGATTGGCAACTTTTTGGTGAGCCTTGGTTTTTCCCAAGTCTATCATTCAATAGTGAAAGAGAGGCTGTTTCTTTGGTTGTTTTGTTCAAAGATATTACAGAAAAACTGAAAGAGGAAGAGGACTAATGGGTAGTAGAGTCAAATTGTCAGTGTGATTTGTGTTAGGGTTTGTACTGGTATGAGGTGTATTTCGTTGGGCCTTGTTTCTAGACTAATTTGGGACCTTTTGACTTTAGGTTTTCACTGTACTGGTATTAGGTTTCGTTGGCCCTCGTTTCTAGACTAGGTTGGGACCTTTTGACTTTAGGTTTTCACAGTAATTTTGTTTAGGTTTAACCCTAGAAAATCTTGCAAGTTTTGTCTATTATTGTGTGGGTTCGGATTGGGTCTTTTTTGAAATTTAAAATTTGAACAACTATTGTTAAGCATGCGCAAACGGCAAAGGCGTTCCTATGTCGGACCACCGTCCATGGCCCATATTTCTTTCCACTATCAAATCCAAGTTACTGCCTTTTGTGCCTTTTTTCCCCATTCTCTGGCAGTGCAGCTGGATGGATCCATTCCTTCGGCTGGTAGAGATTTCTACAGTCAGGATTCTTTGATTAAGGTGATTTTGTAGCTTATATATGTTCAAGCATCTTCCTTCGTCATGTCCCATGCACCCACACACAAAACAAAATGACAAACCTTCAAATTGCAGCTTTTGAAGGTATAAACCTAGGCGAATATAGTAGTGAAGTGGTTCCCCAAGGTCAATTTGAATACATAGACGAGCATATCTTCCCCTCTCACTGTTGGCTGTTCTTGCATCAATTTTAGCAACTCACATAGAGAGTTTCCCGCTCTTGTGAGAATTTCTCTATCACAGTACTCAATAGGTAGGCATGGCAGCCGATTCCACATAGCAGAATACATCTGCTTCACTTCCTCTATGTTGAAATATTTTTGGCATAAGATGGATAGGAAATATCGATTTATGAACCAAGGTCCATTTGTGAGGACAAAAAGAAAGTCCTATTGGTCACTAAATTTTGTTATGAAGTAGTCTTTACCCAGATCAACTATTGTAAGAGAGCCCTTGATTTTTCATATTTCTCTGATCTTCTGATCCAATGATTGCTCATACGCTTTGTCTATTAGTGCATACTTCCACTGCTCTGCCATATGGGATATATCTTGTTCTGATAAATTGATAATAGGGATCTCATCTTAGTTGTCCTGCCTGTTGGTGGTTATAGATCCATTGTCTCTAGATCTACTTGATTATTCCCTAAAGATTGGTTATAAAAGTCACGTTAGGTTTCTCTCCTTCCTAGGGGAGGGATGGGATAAAAGAGTCTCTCTATAGGAAGGTTTTTGGGAGTTAAACATGGTATTGGAAAGGCATAGGTTTATAAGGAGATTTTGGAAGAGGAGTTTAGTTGTTTGTGGTAATGGAGCGAGGGATAGCGATGGAAGCATTTCACTCCAATCAATTATTTCTCATTGCATAAGCCTGCTTGGTTACAATTAAAACTATTTATATCTCATTAAGCATACAGAAACCATCAAAATGTTATTGGAATATTCCACATATTTGGGGTCATAACAATATTTCCCCTTAATGGAATCCTTGTCCTCAAGGATTAAGTTCTGAAACTTCAAACACAAAAATGCAAGATTCAAAGGAATGAACCTTCTTGATGCACAGTTGTAGAATATCAAACAGAGATCCATGTGCTTCTTAAAGCTTCCATATTTCTTCTAACACTAATTGCTACTCTCAATATTCTTGTACAACTCAAAGGCAGGTGTAATACAAAAATGTCTTTCATACCAACCATCCACAACTTCTTCACAAGCTAATTTCTATGTTGGAACAACTCCTCTATTGCACATGTTTGTAACTAGTCCATATTTATTTCATTTTGAATTTTGAGTTGCAAGTTTTCAAACTTTTGCACATATTTCTCCAAGAGTAAATCTAAAACTCTTGATTACAACAACTTTCTCAATCTAGTATTGCCTTCCTTAAATCCAGTCACAATTTCAATCCAGGGTCTAGTAATATTCTAGCTAGTAATTGTGAGATACTGCTCAACAATTTCAAGGTTCTCCAGGAATGTACTTGGCTTCAACATTGTCAACATTGAATGAACTACCTTTTTGACCCCATCAAAGAAGCCAAGCAAAGGAGAAAAGTAGTTTTCCATTGCCGTCAGAAGAAGTACCCAGGGTTGTTTACCTAGAAAGGTAAGAAATTTTGAGGACAAAATTCTTTTAAGGAGGGAAGGATGTGAGGGTCTCAAAATTCAGATTTTATTTTTAAATTACATAATAATGTTTATATTGTATTTATTCATTGAAAAATGAGTGAATTTATATTTAAAGTGAATATTTTCTAATTTAGTGAATTTTTCGAGAATTATTTGCCGGTGTGTGTGTTCGGCCAATTTAAGCGTAAAATTTTGTCCCCAAGCATGAATAGTGACATTAAGTTGAAAACGAGTGTATGTAGTGATATTAATGATATATATTTAAGGTTGAACAGTGTTGGAATGAAATAAAATAGTGTAAGTTAGAGTGTCGCGCTTGAAGCGACATAAAGTGGCCATAAAGCCACTTTTCCACGATTCGGGGGATTTCCATCTTTTTGTTCCTTTAAAGTTATCCTACTTGCTTCTTGAGCTTGACTTTTAAACCACAATTGGAGAGGTTAGAGAGAGAGAGCAGTCGAGAGTTAGAGAGAGGGAAGAGAGAAAAGCTTGCCATTTTACTTCTTCCATTCTTCTTCCTTCCTTTCTTGAACCTTCAAGCTACCATTGAAGACACTTGCTTCCTTCATTGGAGCAGCCGTGAGAGAGGGAAGGAGAGAGAGGGTTTGGTCTGAAAATTTGAAGGAGAAAAGAGAGGAAATTTGCTACTTGTTCTTCCAATTTCTTCTTCATCCATCATCTTGAAGTTGTGAGACTTTAGTGGAGGATTTTGGCTTGTTCCTCTTCATCCTTGGCATCCATGAGTGAGAGTGTGTGTGGGTGTGTTATCCGAACTTCAAGGGAGAGGAAAAGAGAAGAAATAAAGCTCGTGGAGTTGTCTTGTCCTTGTTCTTGAGCTTTTTGTTGAAAATCACCGTCAAAACAAGAAGATCTCGAGCTAAGGTTGGAACTTTGTGGAGAAATCAAGCTTAGAGTGTCCTTCTTGTAAAGTGCTCACAAGATCTTGGGTGATCTTGTCAGATCTACTCAGATTTGAAGGTATAAGATTTGAACTTTTTAGATCTAGCTTGATTAGTATTCAATAAGATTGATCTACAGTTTATTTTGCTAGAAATGATAATGTTTGAAATGATTGAGTTGGGCTCTTGAAATCCCAACCTAGGTAGCGGATTTGAGGTGAATTTTAGGTAGCAGACTTGAGGACCTGATTGTGGATGTGTTTGAATTTCGTGAAAAAAGTTTATAATGTGGTTAGAAATTAGTTTGTATTGTTGAAAATTTTGAAAGAAAAGAGGCGTGATGGTCGAACCTTACCTGGCAATTATGAAGTGTGATTTCGAAACTTTAGGATGTTTCTTGAAGTGATTGTGCCTAAATGTATATGTGTTACGTTTATTTGTGAGTGTATGTTTGAATGGAGTGAAGTCATGAATTGTAAATGACAAAAGTGAAGTTTTCTTGAACATTTGGGTAAAAGTGTTGTTTAGACAAATTCGAGAGTTTTACAATATTGTGGTTAATTTCTATGAATTTTGAATGTAAAGGCTTGATGAGAATTGTTCAAACTTGTGCCAAAGCTTTGATTAAGAGCAAGTGTTGAGTAATTATGAAAAGAGTGATTTTGAGGTAAGTGACCTCACATAAATTTCGTAATAAAAAGGATTTGAAAACTGAGGGTTTGGGAGTACATCGATGGAGTGCTACATTTGTAATGATATAGTGATTGTAAAAGATCCGATTAAGACATTGTATAGTGTGAAATGAATGTTTTTCCTTGAGGGAAATTTTGGGAAAAATATTGATTGAAACTAAGAAGTGAAAATGATTTATTTTAGTGAATGAGTGGAAAGTGAAACTCAATTATTGTTTTTATTTATTTATTTATTTGTTTTAGGGGTTGTGGAAGGAGGTGAAATCGACCCTAACTTAGAAGCTGAACCTTACTATTTCGGTGAGTTTCCATGCTTGTTATGTGTTTATGTGAAAATGATTGCAATTGTATTTAGTGAAGTGATTTTGAAGTGAAACATAGTTTTCGAACCCTCCAATGGGGTGGTGTGTACTTGTCGCGCCCCATTTTTTGATGGAAAAAAGGGAAGATTTGATTTTTTTATTGGTTTTTGAAAAAAAGAAAGGGAAAGGGGTCATGGGACTACAAAAATGCGACGGTTTGGACCCAAAAACAAAAGTCTAGAAAAGGGTTTTTAGAAAAAGTTTGGAGTCGCCACTTGGTATGGAGTTTAGGTGTACCAAGTCACCCAAGAGATTTAATTAATGAAAATAAACAAAGAAAAACCCTTTTTAGACGACTCCAGGTCTTTGAAAAAACTAGAGAAAAAGGTTCGGGGGTCACGGTTGAAAGAAGGAAAGGTAAAGATTCGATGTTACTCGTTTCTAAGGCACCCTTCTAACCTAGCCAAAGTTAGTTGCAAGATTTAGTTAAAAATTTCCTAATTCTAACTTTAAAATTTATCACATTTGGATGTTGTCTATATGGATGCAAAACCTAGACCTAATGTTGGATCAAGAGGGGCAAAATGTCTCCTTGAGGTGTGATTGGAATTGATCACATTAGTTGTGTCATCCAAATTTGATCCCTCGAGGAGGTCACGAAGAATGCAAGTGATGAGACTCGAACAAACAGAAAAATAGGGTTTTCAAAAGAAGTGTAATTTTTATAAAATCTCAAGGGAAAATGAAATTGGATTTTTGAAAAGATCAATTTTAAGTGCAAAGAGGAACTTGAATTTTTCAAAAGTTGCAATTTTTAAGAAAAATGGTTTTTTTGATTTTGAATTGCTAAAACATGAAGAAGAAACTTGACTTTTAAAAGAATGATTTTTATAGAACCAATGCACATGTATGTCCTAAAGAGGGATAATGCAATATAACGGGTGCGGGAGACTAAGTTCGTGACTTTAAATCTTCCTTTTCATAGAAGGAAATAAAAGCGTGCTAAGGCTAAGAAACCATACTCGCTCTTTTCCCTAATTCAAAGGGTAATGCCTTAAATGCACTAATCTATTTTTTGACGAAAAAGAAAACTAAATGAGATGTCTCACATACGGGATGGGGGAATAGTAACATGCAAAAATGGAAAAGAAACTCTAAAAGTGAAAAGTGTGTGAAATTTGTATCTAATGCATGGACGGCATTTAAGGGTCTAGCTTTGGACTAGCCCTCGTCAAAAGGTTCTCACTAACATTGGATTAGTGAGAAATTGAAAGGAAAGGCCACAACTAGCGTTGGACTAGTGTGGTGACGTCCATACATTTACACAATAAACATGTAGACATGATAATAAAGCAAGTAAACACATAAAACACATAAACACATAACACATAGGCATAATATCTAGATGCAAGACCCTAGGAAAGCAAGTAAACACATAATCATGCAAGCATGCAAAATAAGCATATAAAACCTAATTATTACATTGAGGGGAACCTAAATACATTCTAAGGGGAAAAATTCGGAATAATAATCTAACTATTACATTTTCTAGAATAAATACACTTTTTGCCAAAATTAAACCTATCTATTACAACTTGGCATCCAAGGCCTCCGAATGATTTACTCAAAGATTAAATAACATAAATAAAGACTAGGCATGAATAAAAAGCAAAGGAAAACTTAATTTAAAACATGCAAGATCAAGCAAAACACATAAGAGCACATAATAGGAGAAAGAAGTTACCATCCCTTGATGTGATGCCTTAATTGAATCCTAAATGATGGGGATGGTTATCTAAGACTCAATGTCAACAAAAGGGATCAAGGTACCAATTTAAAGGAAAATCAATCAAAAATTCAAAGAAAGGATATCTAAACAGATTCTCGCAAGCAACATAGACAAGACTAGAAAATAGAGTAAGATTCTCGGAACAAAAGAGCGGAAATATCAACAGAATACTGAAAGAGAGGTTACGCTGAGTAGATGCTGGACGAGCCGCAACTAGGTCCGCGTTACAAGCAAAAATCAAATTCCAGAGGGGAAACGCGAGAACGCGGACTCAGCCAGAATCGTCAGCGTCTCTTCCCATCTTCAAAACATCGAAGGTTGCTTCCGCTTTTGAACAATAACACAAACGAAATATTCGAGGCAAGGGATCCATTCAAAGCATCAAACATCATCATTCGGATCATGTCAAAAGCGAAGCTAAACCCACAAAGATCAAATCATAAGCATTAGCATCATCAAATGGACAACAAGGGGAAGGAAAAGAACCGCCGTTAGAGCGAGGATTGTTACGCGGACGGCTGCGTAACAAGCAGCGCTTCTTCACATCTTCAAGTATTCAAACAAACGCTGAGCGTTCTGAAGTGGTCCACGCAAGAGGTCCGCGTTTCTTCACAACTTCAAACATTCAAGAGGAAACGCTGACCGTTACGCTTAAGTCATCCGCAAGTAGTCCAGCGTTTCTTCACATCTTCAAACGTGAAGAACGTTTTTCCGAAATTTCGGAATCACAACAAGATCATCACGTAAGCATCAAACGTCTGATTTTAAACGTAAAAACAAATCTAATAGCCTTACCAAGGCTTTATAAACACAACATGCTCATATAACAACTGATAATCATCATCAAATATCACAAACTAAAAGAAAAACTATTCAAGACCTTGGTTCCACCAAAAGGTCCAAATTTCCAGTAATTTTACGATCAAAAAACGATAAATAAAATAGAAGGATGTTACCTGAATCGGAAGCTTGAATCTAAACGAAGGAGGAGGCCAGAAATTCCAAGAATAATCTTCCCAAGTATGAAACCCTAGCTTTTTCTTTTTTTCTTTCTTTTCTTTTTCCTCTCCAATTCCCAGCCGTTTTTCTCTGCTTTTTCGCTCTCAAAAGCTCTCCTAATTGTCACTTTTTCTCTCAGCTTTCCAACCTTTTCAGAAAACCCTAATCTAGGCTATTTATAGCCACCAAACCTAGAACTAAGGGTTTTGATGTTCTTGGGATGAGGTGAGCTAATTTTGAACGTTAGATGAATTGTTAGGGGTTAGGGGTTAGTTGGGGAATGTTTAAATAGGTTTCTTATCGTTCAAGCATCGGAAATTACAGCTGGAAAAGGATGATCCGAAGTTCGGAAAAATCCACATTTTTTTTACGATCAAGTTCTGTGGACTTATCCACAGAACGGTCCAGCGTTTTCCTTTTCTCTTCTTTTTTTTTTTTTAAGAAAAACCTACAAAAATGAGAAAAATGTGTTAGAATATTCAAAAATAAATAACTAAACATTAACAGATAAAAATATAGGAAAACAAATGAAATAGTCAAAATTTGGTGTCTACAGCTTGTCCCTCTTTGTCTGAGTTTCGAAGAAACTCTAGACAAAGACGTAGACACCAAATACTTACCTGGTTTTGCTGGTTGTATCTGAACCATTGTAAACAACAGGAATGTTAGATTGCCAATTTTCAAACAAAAATGCATAATGTGACCGAACTCGTATAGAGTTGCCTACGTATCTCGCCATGAGAATCAGGTCAAACGTAGTTCAAATGCAAATGAACTACGATGAAATGAGTACTAAAACTTGTAAAATTCAAGAACGGGAGATAGAAGGGTGCCCGGCGGAGGCTGAGACTCACCAACAGAAATTTAAAATCAAGAAGGGGAGATAGAAGGGTACCCGGCGGAGGCTGAGACTCACCAACAGAAATTTAAAATCAAGAATGGGATATAGAAGGGTACCCGGTGGAGGTTGAGACTCACCAACAGAAATTTAAAATCAAGAATGGGAGATAGAAGGGTACCTGGCGAGAGCTGAGACTCACTAACAGAAATTTAAATTTTGAAGAAGGGATAGAAGAATTATGAGAATCACCAATGTAAATTTAAATTGAAGAAGAGGATAGAAGGGTAATTCCTGGAGGCGAGACTCACCAACGTAGAATTTAAATTTGAAGAAGGGGGATAGAAGGGTACCCGGCGGAGGCTGAGACTCACCAACACAAATTTAAAATCAAGAATGGGAGATAGAAGGGTACCCGGCGGAGGCTGAGACTCACCAACAGAAATTTAAATTTGAAGAAGTGGGATAGAAGGTACCAATGGAGAGACTCACCAACGTGAAATTTAAATTTGAAGAGGATAGAATTACAATGGAGGCGAGACTCACCAACGTAAATTTAAAATCAAGAATGGGAGATAGAATGGCACCGGCGAGGGTGAACTGACCAACGAAATTAAATTTTGAAGAGGGATAGAAGGAGGTGAGAACCAAATTTAAATTGAAGTGGGATAGAAGTACCGGAGACTCACCAACGTAAATTTAAATTTGAAGAAGGGGATAGAAGGTTACCGGAGGTGAGACTCATGAAATTTAAAATCAAGAATGGGAGATAGAAGGGTACCTGGAGGGAGACTCAGTGAAATTTAAATTTGAAGAAGTGGGATAGGGTACCGTGAGACTCACCATGAAATTTAAATTTTGAAGAAGGGGATTGAAGGTGTGAGACAATGACAACAAATTAAATTGAAACAAGGGGATAGAAGGCACAGTAGACAACGTAAATTTAAATTGAAGAGGGGATAGAAGTACTGGCGAGACAAAGATTTAAATTCTTTCCAAATTTAGACTATTCAGTGGGATTGGACCCAAGCCTGAATGACTAAACATACTATTCAGTGGGATTGGACCCGATCTGAATGACTAAAACATACTATTGATGGGATTGGACCCGAATGAATGACTAAAACATACTATTCGATGGGATTGGACAGTGAATGACTAAACATACTATTCGATTGGGATTGAACCCAGCAATTACTAAAACATACTATTGGATTGGACAGAGCCTGAATGACTAAAACATACTATTCGATGGGATTGGACCCGAACGAATGACTAAACATACTATTCAAATGGGATTGGACGAGCCGAATGACTAAAACATACTATTGATTGGGATTGGACCCGAGCTGAATGACTAGACATACTTATTGATGGGATTGGACGAGCACGAATGACTAGAAATACTATTCAGTGGGATTGGATCCAAGCCTGAATGACTGAATGGGAAAATGAAATATGAATGCTGGATTGCCTGACTTTGAGAAATAAAACACAAGTTGTTCAAACATGATGAATGTAAAAATGCAAGTAATGATGCACTCGATGAAATGGTGCCATTCTGATTTTTGATTTTTCTTGACTTGAAAAGTAAGTGATTGATAGGAACAAAGACTTTTTTTCTTTTCTTCTTTTCTTTCTTTTTTTTTTTTGATAATTGACGGATTTTGCAAAATTGAAAAGTGTGGCAAATCTTTCCTGGGGGTTGGAACAAATCCACATATGTTGCCATCGTCTTGATCTGCAAACCTTTTCCGGCAAAACTAATTTTGAATGCATTATCCAAAATTGGAGAGCACTTCTCTCAAAACAAAATTGCCCCAGTGTCAACTGAATCGTTAACCCTGCAGAAGTCATGAAATATTAACCAATTAGTCCATGGAAATTCAGGTCCTCTTCTCTTTTCTTTTTCTTTTTTTTTATTATAAAGTGTAAAAAACTCTTGTGATCACAGCTGTTGGCCATTAAACGACTAAAACGTATGAAAATCATGCAATAAAACACATTCTTCAGATATTCATGCTTGTGAAACATTGCTTGTTTTCAAGTGGTAGGAAGTATTCATCAAAAACAAGTTATGGGATTGAAATAAACCATGCGATCTTGGGAAATCCAAATCCTCATAAACCAGGCAAAACATTACTATGTAACTATTCAATTTGCATCAAGTACTCATAATGTCAAGTAAAAGAAAGACAATTATACCTCCATTTTAACAATTCAAGCTTGACTTCTCACTTTCACCAAATTTTGCAATCAAACGACTCATATAGTCAATTCAAGCTTGCCTTTTCCACAGTTTTCTCAAATTCTACTGCTACAAAGGATTTACTGAAACATATCTTCTTATTCAAATTGTAATAATGCCTTTTGACGCGGAAATCAACACTTTTAGGTGAAGACTCCCGGTTACTCGACATATGTCTTCTTGCTCAAATAGTAAAGATGTCTTTTGACGCGAAAATCAACACTTTTAGGTGAAAACTCCCGGTTACTCAACATTTTACTTGTTCAAACTGCTTTGCATACTCATAATTCAAGCACTGTTTTACGCGAAAGTTAACATTTGTAGATGCTAAACCTCTGGTTACTTAGTACTAGAATCATTGGAGTAGAATTTTGGTTCTCACTTTGCTGCTTTTTCTTGCTTTTTCTTTCTTTCTCTTTTTTTTTTCTTCTCTTTTTTTTAGCATATCAAGTGAAAAAGGATCATTTGCCAATTATATCAATCATTTTCTTGTAAAATCCAATGAAAGAAGAAATCTCATTTAATAAGAAAATAACTGAGGCATAATTTTCCCTATTTTACAAAACATACTTTCTAAAATGCCAATGTCTAAATCACATAACAATTATTTCCGAGTAAGATGGAAAAAGGATTTTTAGCATCACACCTGGATTTTATTTCAGAAGGATGAAAGCAATTGCAACCAAAATTGGACATTTGCACCCTTTTCGAATCAAATTTCGAAGAACAAATCAATTTGTGGGGCAAATGTGCAATTTAGAATTTTTTTTATTATTTTTATTTTTTTTGTTTTTTTTTTTTGTTTTTTTTTGTTTTTGTTTTTTTTTTTACACATATAAGCACATAAGAGCCAAATTTAAACAAACAAATACATCTTGATGCAGCAATTTAATCAAAAGTATTTCTAACCGTTAAACCTATGTCTAAAAATCAAAACACAAGATCAAACATAAAAAAGAAATAGAGCAAGAATAGAATAAACCGCAAATCGTAGGATCCATCCCCTCAACTCCATCATCGCTTGGCCTCTGGGACAGGTTGCTCAGACGGAACATCGAGGCATACCACATCTCAGAAAAAAGAATTTGTAAAGAACTGCGGGCTATAACCCCTAGTAGTGTGCATATGAAACCTCGTTTCCAAATTTTTCCGAAAAGGCACTTGTCCTTCCTCAATTTTGCAATTAATCAATTTTCAAAATGATTTAATTATACAATCTGGACATGACTCAAAATGAAGCTGGTCTCCTCGACTTGACCGATCAGTCACTTGTCCCTGCTTCTCTGCAAAAGAAAAGAACTGGTGAAAAGTAATAATAATGCCGCCACCATTCTACCCTTTTATCTCAAGCAGCCCGTAAACATGAGTTCTTGGACGTCGATGAGCGGTGTCAACTGAATTCCTTTTGTTTTACCGGTGCAGATCTGTTACAGTTCGCTTGCTTCAACCCATATCACCCATACCTTCATGGTAAACTAAGAGGATTGTCCTTTGATGAAAGTGCCCTTTTTGATGAAAATATGTGCAAAAATTTGTGCGAAGGAAAAAATTTTATTTTGACATCATGACCATAGAATGAATGCTAAACATGACATTTTAAATCGAAAAGGCCAAACGCCGGAAAACTATTTAAAATAAAAGCGTCGCGACTTGACCCCTTTGGATATCATCTCCTTGGAATTCTTGGCGACAAGGGGTGCTTGATATAAGGTAAACCCGATAAACGTAATCATTGGCTTCCCTTGTACCATGAACTTTTCCTTCTGTTTACTTTGTTGCTTTTCAAAACTTGCCTTAGTACCACTTTCATTTGCACTCAATTTGACCGTGATAAGGTAAAATAAATGATTTAACTCCCAACTTCAATTTAAACATGATTGTTAAAATGGTGGTATCAGACGATCCCTCTGACAAAATTCAGAGGGAATGTATTTGCATCATTTGCCTTTTGATTGAGAAAGTTCTTTTCAGAAATTTTTACAAAAAGGTGGAGGTTTATAACACTAGGCTTTTGCAAGGGGGTTAAGTATGGTGTAGGGGCAAGTTTAGAACTTGAATGCAATTTTTTTTTTTTTTTAAAATTGCCCCGGTTTTGGGTTTGCGATTCTCAGGGGGTTTTGCTAAACAATTAACTGTTCTTTTATGGGCTCAAATAAGAAAACTGGGGGGTTGAAGTGTTTAAACGAAAAGGAAAAGAATGTTGGCTTTTCAGACCACCTTTTTGCAAAAAAAATTTCTGAAGAAACCATGCTCAATCATATGAAAAATCTTTTACACATGTCTGAATTGATTGGTTAAGAAAAAATCTGTCCATCCATCTCCATGAGAAATAATGCTCCTCCAGGTAGCACCTTTTGAATAACGAACGGCCCTTGCCAATTCGGGCAATTTCCCTTAGCTTCTTCTTGTATCGGAAGGATTTGCTTCAAAACCTTGTCCCCCACTTTGAACCTGCGAGGTCTAACTTTCTTGTTATAAGCCCGAGCCATCCTCTGCTGGTAATATTGCCCATGACAAATGGCATTCAATCTCCTTTCATCGATCAAAGACAGTTGCTTGTGACGTTGCTTGGTCCATTCAGCTTCTTCCAATTGAGCTTCCATTAGAATGCGCAAAGATGGGATTTCAACTTCAGCAGGTAATACTGCTTCCATCCCATACATGAGAGAGTAAGGTGTTGCCCCAGTAGAAATCCTGATTGCAGCCCTATATGCCAAGAAGGTAGTTTCTCAAGCCAATCTCGGTGTGTTTCGATCATCTTACAAATGATGACATCCAAGTTCATGAGATATCAGAATTTTCATCCATCAAACTCCAAAATGGCGACATCCAAGGGTCAAAGGTTTTTATTTATGGTTATCCAAGAGCAAATAAAATAAATGTGCGAAAGTAAAATGAGTGGAACATAACTGAAGGACAAAAGAGAAATTTCATTTCATTTGACAAAGAGCAGGATGACAAATAATACCATGGAAACATAATTAAAGGCATAATTTTAAACAAGTAAAAAGTAAAATAACAAATGCATTGTTTTTGAAGAAATGATTGATATCAAAACATGATTCATTTTTTTAAGAACAATCCCCTCAGATTTACCGAAACCTCCTCTGAGCAGGCAGACAATCGGTATCCCAATTTTATATGGCTTCTTGAGGAATCAAAGGAAACTCCACGTTCTCCATAGGATCGGCATCAAAGGTAACCCCGACAAACAGTTGAGATAACCTTGTCTCTATATCATCATCAGACCTTTCCTTAAATGGTCTGCCACCATCACCTCATCTTCTTTCTGAGCATGGTCAACAAATTCCTCCACACTGAGCATGGCCACCATCCTCCACACTGATCATTCCAATGACGTTTTTATGTTCCGGGAGAGGGTTTCTATTGACGTTCGGCCCTTGCTCATTCTTTCTTCTCAGAACTATGTCCCCGGCATCCACCATGTCTTGAATTTTATGCTTCAAAGCCCAACAATTAATCGTCGAATGTCCCGGACTTCCAGAATGGTAAGTGCAGATAGCATGGGGATCATACCCATGAGGGAGTTCTCGGGGATACAGTTTGGGAGGGACAGGCCGATTTTCCAGTGACCTTCAACCGCTCATACAAATTGGTCAATGGGGCCCCATTGGTGAAAGTCCAAAGGTTTTCTGATTTTGTATTTCATTATGCTCAAAAGAATTTTGGACGGGATTTTGTGAAGGTCTAGAAGTTTAGTTTTGACTGGGGTAGGAGATAGGTTGGGAAGTTGAAGCTAAGATGGGGAATTCAAATAAATAGGTCGGGTGAGGCATTTGGTGATGTGATAAATGTGATGGTAGGGATAAGGTAAGTATGAGCTTGAATTGGTGGGTAACTCCAGCCTGGCCGAAGGTGGGTCCCGATTCCACACAAAGCAGCTTCTCCTTCATTCTTTCTAAACGGGAGTTTCCTCCCATTACCATTTTGCCCTTGCAATGTTTCCAATTGCTGTTTCAGGGCGGTCACATTGACAATCTTTCCAGCTTTAACAAACTCATCATACTCTTCTAGCTTATTAACAATTGCCGCAAAAGAACTCCCAGTCATTCGAAAAATCTCCTCAAAATAAGGCGGATCATGTGCCTTGATAAAAGTACGAACAATCTCTTCTTCAGCCATAGGAGGCTCCACCCTGCAGCCTAATTTCCTCCAACGCTTGGCATATGTTTTGTGATCTTAGAAGGTCTCCTTTTGATTCCTTCCAATGTTGTTCGTGTCGGTGCCAACTCACAATTAAATTCATACTGTTTCACAAAGGCTGTTGACAAATCCAACCAAGTTTTGATCTCTTGAGATTTCAGGTTCGAGTACCAATCCAAAGCATCCCCTTCTAGGCTCTCGGGGAATAGACGCATAGGCAAGTTCTCATCATCCACTGGTTTACCAAGTTTGTTGACAAACATTTTAAGGTGCATCTTAGGGTTCCCGGTACCATCATACTTGCTGAACTTAGGGGTCTTGAAACCCATAGGTAGCTGTACGTCAGGGAATAGGCACAGATCATTATAATCCAATCCACCATGTCGGTTTAAAACTTGGTTCTTCTTTATAAACTCCTCAAACCTGTCCAATCTCTTCATCAGATCTTTGTCGACTGGCATGACAGGCTCATTTATCTCTGTCTTTCCTTGGGAGGCAATGTCCCATACGAAGGGTTCCGTGATATGAAGATGAGGTTTGGTATGACTGGGAGGTATGTTCAAAGTGATCTGGGGTTGAGTATGAGGGTTTGCCTTTTTGGTTGGGCTCAGTAAGACATAGTCAGGGTGAGTGTATGGAAAATCGGTGTTATGGTGAGAGAAAGCAATCTCATGAAGGTTAGGAATAGGTGGAACAATGGTGGTTTGAATATTGGTCGAGAAAAGAGGTGGATTACTTGTCAGCGGGGGAATGCTAACAAAGTGTTCATGATCATTCGAGGTACCACCTCCACTACTATTGGCCACCAACTGATCAATTACACGCCTTTGCGCGGCCATCTCGGCGCCATCTCATTAAACCTTCCCAAGATTACTTAACCGAAGCTCCCAAGGCAGCAAAATCGGTGAAGTGACCAAAGCATTCTATCCAGCCTTCGTGCGAACTCATGCTTACGAGCTGCTTTGAGATTTTGCTTTAGATCGGTAACGATGGGGCTTCATGAAGCTATTTTAAAAGTACTGAATGGGAAAAGAAATACACTTTAGGCTTATTTCCAAAGGGCTGCAGAGATTTATTTGAAAAAAAGGAAAAAGAACGAAATTAGTGATTGCTTATATAATTCGGATGCATGTCCTAGAGGGGAGCCCTTTTATGCCAAGGGTAGGCCTAGCATGAAAAATGCAATCCTCTGGGGTACGCACCATACAATACCTGATGGGTCCGATCACTCTGTTGATATGCGATTAGTAATCGATCCACAGGGTTGACCAAAAGAATATGCACTGTTTGGCACATTATGAGGACGAAGTTCGAATGGATTCATTACTTTAATTGATATGTAAAGAGAGGTTAAAAGGTTAAAAAGGACTATTCTCAAAATAATCGTAGGGCCTTGACTCGCCTTTGAGGGAAATATGGATCGGACGGGATTGATGGTTTATTCAAAAAAATCAGCTGGATTTATTGCTTACTTGTAACTCCATATCTCAATGTTATTTGCAATACACTAGCTCATAAGCCTCCTAAAATCAAGATTTGGCCTTGATAAAATCATTATCTCAACAATGAGAAATTATTTGTGAATTTTTTCGATTTAGTGTCCTTATGCATGGGATTTTACCAACTTTGATAAAATGGCCAAAAAATGATTATTAGAGGTTTATATTCTAGCATACGAAGGTCACTCCATATCTTTGGTGCCATCATAGAAAAGATCGGACCCTACCTTACCTTGTGCGCTACCCCTTTGGATGTTACTGAAAACATAAACATGCAAATCTCATTGGATTATATATCCGAGACACAATGGTAGTTTTATTCCTAACATGGGATTCCCTATGCGGCATTCCCTCTATGGTTTATGCATGATGCCCGTTTATTGAAGCAAGTAAAAGTGCAAAATGAAACATGGCCTATAGGAGCCCCATTTGAATGCCGGGGTAAGCCTAAAAGTGATATGCCATTACAACTTAAATGCAATAAATTCAAACGTGCAATAGCCTATCTAGAAGGATGGCTTGTCTTAAAAGAGTGCCAAAACTCTTATCTTCTAGAGTTTGTGAAATGCAAGAAAAGACAACAAAAGGTTAGTTTAATCAACAGATATCACATAACACGTTGGAGCAACAAATTGCACAAAAATAAAGGGGGTGGAATCCTCCTCTCGGTGTCTAGTGGTCCCATAGGGTAAGGTAGACTCTACCCTAGGCAATTCTAACATGGATGCATGAGGTTGGGCTCACTAATGCATTTAGACTCAATAAAGGTTACAGGCTCCCAAACCTTCGCACCAAAAGGCAAAGGTCATCAATCCAAATGCCTCAAGTCGGTGGTTGAGTGATCCCCTAGACATTGCTACTGCATCGCCGTGCCACTTGCCACATGTCCAAGTGGATCGATCCTAATCCTAATAGGGAAGAGTGGCATGACAAGCCACTAAAAGTAAAAAAGTAGGGTCAAAGTAAAATACATATGCACGTATGAAAGTGATTCCCTTTGAGAGGAGGGATTTCAAACATCAAACATTTTCGAGGCTCTAGTAGATGCACACCCACCCCAAATGCAAAGGCGGTACAAGTAAATAAATAAATAATTCATCCATCATATACGCGATGTGTAAGGAGTGATTGCACGGGAAAACCCTAAAAGAGAAAAGAAAAATGAATGCAACCTAAAACATCCAAATGTGATATATAAGAAAGTTAGAAAAAGAAATAATCAACTAAATCAAGTGCTCGGACCCTCTTAGGAAAGTCCTCAGTGGAGTCGCCAAGCTGTCGCGCCCCATTTTTTGTCAAAATGTTTTGGTAGAAAAGGGAAAGATTGGGTTTTGTTTTGGTTTTTGAAAAAAATAAAGGGAAAGGGGTTATGGGACTACAAAAATGCGACGCTTTGGACCCAAAAACAAAAGTCTAGAAAAGGGTTTTTAGAAAAAGTTTGGAGTCGCCACTTGGTATGGAGTTTAGGTGTACCAAGTCACCCAAGAGATTTAATTAATGAAAATAAACAAAGAAAAACCCTTTTTAGACGACTCCAGGTCTTTGAAAAAACTAGAGAAAAAGGTTCGGGGGTCACGGTTGAAAGAAGGGAAGGCAAAGATTCGATGTTACTCGTTTCTAAGGCACCCTTCTAACCTAGCCAAAGCTAGTTGCAAGATTTAGTTTAAAATTTCCTAATTCTAACTTTAAAATTTATCACATTTGGATGTTGTCTAAATGGATGCAAAACCTAGACCTAATGTTGGATCAAGAGGGGCAAAATGCCTCCTTGAGGTGTGATTGGAATTGATCACATTAGTTGTGTCATCCAAATTTGATCCCTCGAGGAGGTCACGAAGAATGCAAGTGATGAGACTCGAACAAACAGAAAAATAGGGTTTTCAAAAGAAGTGTAATTTTTATAAAATCTCAAGGGAAAATGAAATTGGATTTTTGAAAAGATCAATTTTAAGTGCAAAGAGGAACTTGAATTTTTCAAAAGTTGCAATTTTTAAGAAAAATGGTTTTTTTGATTTTGAATTGCTAAAACATGAAGAAGAAACTTGACTTTTAAAAGAATGATTTTTATAGAACCAATGCACATGTATGTCCTAAAGAGGGATAATGCAATATAACGGGTGCGGGAGACTAAATTCGTGACTTTAAATCTTCCTTTTCATAGAAGGAAATAAAAGCGTGCTAAGGCTAAGAAACCATACTCGCTCTTTTCCCTAATTCAAAGGGTAATGCCTTAAATGCACTAATCTATTTTTGACGAAAAAGAAAACTAAATGAGATGTCTCGCATACGGGATGGGGGAATAGTAACATGCAAAAATGGAAAAGAAACTCTAAAAGTGAAAAGTGTGTGAAATTTGTATCTAATGCATGAACGGCATTTAAGGGTCTAGCTTTGGACTAGCCCTCGTCAAAAGGTTCTCACTAACATTGGATTAGTGAGAAATTGAAAGGAAAGGCCACAACTAGCGTTGGACTAGTGTGGTGACGTCCATACATTTACACAATAAACATGTAGACATGATAATAAAGCAAGTAAACACATAAAACACATAAACACATAACACATAGGCATAATATCTAGATGCAAGACCCTAGGAAAGCAAGTAAACACATAATCATGCAAGCATGCAAAATAAGCATATAAAACCTAATTATTACATTGAGGGGAACCTAAATACATTCTAAGGGGGAAAAATTCGGAATAATAATCTAACTATTACATTTTCTAGAATAAATACACTTTTTGCCAAAATTAAACCTATCTATTACAACTTGGCATCCAAGACCTCCGAATGATTTACTCAAAGATTAAATAACATAAATAAAGACTAGGCATGAATAAAAAGCAAAGGAAAACTTAATTTAAAACATGCAAGATCAAGCAAAAAACACACAAGAGCACATAATAGGAGAAAGAAGTTACCATCCCTTGATGTGATGCCTTAACTGAATCCTTAAATGATGGGGATGGTTATCTAAGACTCAATGTCAACAAAAGGGATCAAGGTACCAATTTAAAGGAAAATCAATCAAAAATTCAAAGAAAGGATATCTAAACAGATTCTGCAAGCAACATAGACAAGACTAGAAAATAGAGTAAGATTACGGAACAAAAGAGCGGAAATATCAACGAATACAAACAGAGGTTACGCTGAGTAGATATCGGTGAGCCAGCAACTAGGTCGCGTTACAGGCAAAAATCAAAGTTCAGAGGGAAACGCGGACCGAAACGCGGACTCAGCCGCGTAACTGTCCGCGTCTCTTCCCATCTTCAAAACATCAGGAAGATTGCTTCCAGTTTTGGAACAATAACACAAGCGAAATATTGAGGCAAGGGATCCATTCAAAGCATCAAACATCATCATTCGATCATGTCAAAGCGAGCTAAACCCACAAAGATCAAATCATAAGCATTAGCATCATCAAATGGACAACAAGGGGGAAGGAAAAGAACTGTCAGGTTAGAAACGAGGATTGTTACGGTGACAGCGTAACAAGCCAGCGTTCTTCACGTCTTCAAGTATTCAAGCGGCGCGTTCTGAAGTGGTCCGCAGAGGTCCGCGTTTCTTCACAACTTCAAACATTCAAGAGGAACGCGGACCGTTACGCGAAGTCATCCGCGCAAGTAGTCCGCGTTTCTTCACATCTTCAAACGCGTGAAGAACGCGTTTTCCAGAAATTTCGAATCACAACATCATCACGGCATCAAGCGTCGATTTTAAGCGTAAAAACAAATCTAATAGCCTTACCAAGGCTTTATAAACACAACATGCTCATATAACAACTGATAATCATCATCAAATATCACAAACTAAAAGAAAAACTATTCAAGACCTTGGTTCCACCAAAAGGTCCAAATTTCCAGTAATTTTACGATCAAAAAACGGTAAATAAAGTAGAAGGATGTTACCTGAATCGGAAGCTTGAATCTAAACAAGGAGGAGGCCGAATTCCAAGAATAATCTTCCCAAGTATGAAACCCTAGCTTTTCTTTTCTTCTTTCTTTTCTTTTTCCTCTCCAATTCCCAGCCGTTTTTCTCTGCTTTTTCGTTCTCAAAAGCTCTCCTAATTGTCACTTTTTCTCTCAGCTTTCCAACCTTTTCAGAAAACCCTAATCTAGGCTATTTATAGCCACCAAACCTAGAACTAAGGGTTTTGATGTTCTTGGGATGAGGTGAGCTAATTTTGAACGTTAGATGAATTGTTAGGGGTTAGGGGCTAGTTGGGGAATGTTTAAATAGGTTTCTTATCGTTCAAGTATCGGAAATTACAGTTGGAAAAGGATGATCCGAGTTCTGGAAAAATCCGCGCGTCATTTTTTTTCGCTTCTGATCAAGTTACGCGGACTTATCCGCGTAACTGGTCCGCGTTTTTGACTTTTCTTTTCTTTTTTTTTTAAGAAAAACCTACAAAAATGAGGAAAATGTGTTAGAATATTCAAAAATAAATAACTAAACATTAACAGATAAAAACATAGGAAAACAAATGAAATAGTCAAAATTTGGTGTCTACAGTACTTTATCGCATTTACCCTCATTTGAGTGAAAATAATCGTAAAAGTGTTTTGAAATGATTTATTGCGAAAGTGTAGTGTAGTGATTTATTGTGAGAATGTAGTGTAATGATTGATTGTAAAAGTATTGTGTAATGACTTTTATGGACATGTGAAATGTCGGGAATTCCTGAGACCTATAGGTGAGACTTTTAACTCGAGCCGGAGATTAGGCCTAAGCCGAGGAGAAAGGTCGAGCCATAGAGTTCTTTAAGTGAAATGAAATGTACTCTGGACTTGGCAGAAGGACTCGTTCCTAATACTGGAGAGTACACAAACTAAGTGAAGTGAAGTGAAGTGCAGTGATATAAAGTGTTAAGTGTTTGGAGTCAGGTCTAGTGGGGGTTTTGGAGGAGTAAGGAGTAAGTGAAGGTCTACATGGTTTTAATTGTGAAAGTTGACGGAGTGTCAACTATTCGGATCATGATCAAGCTTCGTGGATCTTAGCCCCTGAGGGCTACCCGTATCCTACCATTGTGCTATTTAATGTTTACTTATCTGGTTTATATCGATTACAAATTTTGAAGTGAAATTTCATGCGTGCTATTTGAATTGCATGTTTTTGGAACTCACTGGGCTATTAGCTCATTCTTTTCCAATTGTTTTCCTTAGCAGGTAATGAGAACCCAAGTGATGGTGCCAACCCTTAGTGTTGGGGTTTACTTTTGTATGTATGTTTAAGAGATTCGAATGTTTTGAGTGAGGGCTTTTGTATTGAGGAACCCGTATGTGTGGGAAAAGTACCTTATGTATTTTGGGTTTGTAATCTGAAAGTTATGAGATTGTAAGATTGAAGTTATGTATTTGTAATATATCTAATGAATTCGGTTTGAGAGTAGTTTTAGTTGATATGTTAATGATCTTTATATAAGTGAGTCCTGGCGAGAGTTGGGCAGGCGGTCCACGGATACCTTAGGGTTCGCCCTAGGGAGAAGTGGGATCGTCATAGGTGATATCAGAGCTTAGGTTTGAATAATTTGAGTATAGTGAGAGTTATTAAGTTATTTGAGAGTTCAATAGGTTAAGAGAGGAATGCTAAGTGATGGTTATCGTTTATGATTAAGTATTAGTGAGATATAAGTTCAAATAAGTTCTAATGGGGTCCATTTTGTAGGTTATGGCTTCTGGTGATCGTGATGACGCCATTCCGAGAGATCGACAGCCTATAGTGACTTATCGATCCGGTCTGATGGGTGGCGCAGGGCCTATAACCCTAGGACTCGACCTAGGTGTGATTGTGATTGTTGGAGGACTCATGCCTACCCTGATAGGGTAGTTTTGGCAATCTATCATGAGAGGAAGTTCCTGACTAGGGTTACTAGAGAGTTTCAAGAGGAGGTGGACCAGCTGTTGATGGAGACACAGGATCAGGTTGAGCGGATCCGTGAGCTTGAGGAGGAGGTTTGCTCGGCCAATGAGCGAGTGGCTAAAGTGGTAAGAGTGGCTCGAGAACGAGCAGAGGGCGTGGTAGCTGAGTGTGAGGCCCTGATAGATGGGGTGTTTGAGGCTAATAGGGTTGAGGAGCCTTCTGTTAATCAGCTACCTACCGATGCAGACATGGGAGGTGATCATCGGAGTGAGTTTTAGGGGGACGTCGCTATGGCTGAGGGAGATCCCCTGTATCTAGAGTCTGACCCGTTAGAGATTGCTTCCACGGAGTCTTCTTCTTCTGAGGCTTGATGGATTAGCCTAGTGCGAAATCGTGGTTTTATGTAACCTTTTGTGGGCAAAGCCAGTAGAGTGGGTTCTCAATTCCTGTGATTACATGCCTATAAACTTCTCAAGTGTTGTACTTTTGTTTAAATGTACTTGTGAACTTGATGTGCCTGTGTGTACCTTTTGTTAAAAGCATGCTCATCTGATGTACTCCTAGCACTCCTATTAATATAAAGTATGTAAATAAAGTGCTTTGCTTTAATTTCGAGTTGACTTTTTAATAGTGTAATTAACTTATATGAATTATTGAATTGTCTACTTTCTAAAGCATTATGGAGGGTGGAAGAGACCGAGGATGAGGGCATGGAACTAGGCCACTCCAAGATATTAGAGGTAACCGCGAGTCGGCCTCCAATCAGAATCAAGGGGTTGGGGCTAATTTTGTAGAGCAAATGGCTACGGCAATGAATCGAATGACTGAAATATTGGACCGCATGGCTGGCCAACATGGCCTTGGGCCTGAACAACAGCCTATTAACCTTGGAGTCAGCGAAGATAGAGCTCTTGAACGATTTCAAAGGTTTAATCCACCTAAGTTTTATGGGGAACCCGACCCTGAAACTGTTGAGGGTTGGATAGAAAGGATTTCTGATATCTTTACTGCCTTGGATTATACCGAGGAAAGGCAAATAACATTTGCAACGTTTCAATTTGAGGGAGCTGCCCGTTCATGGTGGATCATGATAATGGCTAAATGGGAGAGAGAACAAACCCCTAGGACTTGGGTGAATTTTACTAGGGAGTTTAATGCTAAGTTTCTTCCTCCGTTAGTTCAAGAGAGAAGGGAGGATGACTTCATTAGGTGTAGGCAGGGGTTATGGAGTGTCACGGAATACGAGACAAGTTGGAATTGATCCTAAGTTTTGATGATAACAAAACAAAATGATTTGGACTAATGTTTTCATGTGAAAATTATGTTAGAACAGGTTCTTGATTCATTGGAAAAGAAAAGAAATCAATTCAAGATGAATTGAGAGGGTTTTAACTTATCAGACGCTTGACTGCTAGTACCGAACGTCCGATAGATAGGGGAAGTATCGGACACTCCTATCGGACGCATATCATCATCATCGGACGTCCGATAGAATTAAAGATGAAATTCAATCTCTCTGGTCGCTGTCGGACGCAAAGCCTATCGGACACACAAAACCCATCGGCCGTCCGATAAAGATCGAAACAACCTATCGGACGCTTGCATCGGATGCACAACATTGTGTCGGACGTCCGATAGACCTATCGGATGCTTGCATCGGATACACAACACTGTGTCGGATGTCCGATAGCTCCAACGACTATTTTTTAACAGTCATATTTTTGACCGTTGGAGAGTTTCTTAAGGCCATTTCTCACACTCTATAAATACCCACAAGTTCAAGAAGATAATAGACTTTTGCCTACATGAAATACAAGCTTACAAGTGAATATTTGGGTAGAAATCTTCTTTGTTTGTTGTATAGGTATGGGAAAAGTGGGGATTGTGAGGTTACTGATTTGGAGGAGTAAAACCTTGGTGAAGGTTGCCTCACTTGTAATAGTAGTTCTTAATTGGTTAAGTGAGTTTTCAATTGTAGCTTGTTGAGGGTTAATTAGGATAGTTGTAAAACTCCTTGACTCAACTAAAGACCTTTAGGGTGAGGAAGGAGTGAACTTTCACTTGTACAAGTTGGTTAGTTTCACCTTCAATTGAAGAAGCTACTAGTGGAGTGTATCCAAGTTCGGTGCAACTTGAAAATTTGGTTTGCATTTCTTTTTCTATCTCTTTTCTTTATTGCTCAATTGTGACATCTTTATTGTGATTAATGTGACATATCTTTGTGTATACTTGAGAAATTGTTTGTGCTTGGTTTATTGGGTGAATTCTTGCATATTTACTTGTCTTGTTAAACTATCAAATTCACCCCCCTTTGGTTGCATTTGAGCCAACAATTGGTATCAGAATTTGGTTTCTAGGATCAAGTTTAACCGCTTAGAGTAAAGATGACAACCAACAATGCCATGTTCTTTGAAGGTCAATCAATCACTAGACCACCAATGTTTAATGGATCAAATTATGTGAGTTGAAAAAAATGTATGATTATTTTCTTGCAATCTATTGACATTGATCTATGGTTTATTGTTAGTGAAGGTCCTTACACTGCTATTATTGATGATCCTATCACTCATGTTCCTAAATTAAAAACAAGAGATGAGTTGAATCGTGAGGATAGGACTAATCTCACATCTAATACAAAAGCCATGAATGTTCTATATAGTGTACTAGATTCAAATGAATCCATTAGAGTGAAAGGGTGTAAATCTGCCAAAGAAATTTGGGATAAATTAAGGGAGATTCATGAAGGTAGTGAGGATGTGAGAGAACAAAAGAAATTCATCCTAGTCACTAGATATGAATCATTCAAAATGGAACCTCATGAAAACATTGATAAGATGTGTTGTCGATTCAATGATCTTATTAAGGATTTAGAGGTGTTGGAAAAGAAATACACTCTTGGTGAAAAGAAAAATAGAAAAATTTTGAATGCCTTGCCAAAAGAATGGGAAAATAAAGCCACCGCTATAGAAGAGACAAAAGATTTAAATTCTATGTCTATTGAATCTCTTGTAAATTCACTAACCTCTTATGAGTTGAAATTAAAAATACAAGATGATGAAGCATGGATCAAGAGAGGCATAGCATTCAAGGCCTCACAAGAAGATGATGAAGATGTGAAGCTAAATAAGATGCCAAGGACATTAAAGAAGTTTCTAAATAAAAGGAGCTCTAGAGGAAGAAGAGCAAGTAGTGATAGAAGAGAAAAATTCAAGAATTTCAAAATCACTTGGGATAAGTGCAACTTGGATGAAGAAATGGAAGAAGAAAAAGAATCGACTCAAATGGCACTTATGGCCTTTGGAGATAATGAGGTAAATTCTAATCACCCTCTTAGTGATGAAGATGATGATAATGATGATATGCAAGTTCTTATGATCAAAATGCATAAAAATTTGAAAGAATCTTATGCCAAAAACAAGGATTTGAAAATAAAAATAAATGTTTTATTGAAAGAAAATTCTAAACTCTCTCAAGAAAATAAGAATTTGAGAAAAGACAATGATGATTTGAAAAAGCACAAAATTGATTTTGATTGCAAAAATGATTTGAAAAAGAAGTTGAAAAATAAAACAAAGTTTTATGAAAAAATATTGGAGGAACAAAATCTTTTAAAGAAAAGAATTAATGATTTGAATGTTTCTCTCCAAATGGAGAAACAAAATATTTTACAAAGAAAAGAAAATCATATTTTACATGGCTAAAATGATTTTATTATTTCTAGAAAAAGAGGAACTAAATTTATTAAACCTACTTTTATGAATGATTCTAGTATTATGTGTCATTTTTGTTGTCAATTTGGACATATGCAAAATAATTGCTATGTGAAGAAAAATATAAGAAAAGACATGAAATCTATGTAGATTATTAGATCATGTTGTACTAACTCTCATTCATAATGTTCTCTTAGTTAAAAAAAGATAAACTTTGGACTATAATTCATTAAGTACTTTGCTACTTTGGTGTTTTGTTCATATGGATATTGGTGTTTGTTAAATATCAATTGTCGAAATTGTTAAATATTGGGTATTGGTATTTATTCCTTTGATTTTGGTATTGTGATATTGATGTATTTATATTGATGATATTGGTATTGTGATATTGATGATATTGGCATTTTGAATATTGGTATTCAAACTACTATTGCTCCTTTGATTTTTTTGTGATGACAAAAAGGGGGAGAAATTGGTTGGTTTGAAGTTTAAATGTGGTTAAATTGTGAAATAGTTTGGATGACTAAATGAGGGGGAGTTAATATGTTTTTTGATTGATGATAAAAGAGGGAGATATGTTAGATGATTTTGTTTTTCTGCATCTTTTTAGCTCTTGTTGATGATTATGTTTTTCTACATCCTTTTAGCTCTTATTGAGGGGGAGTTTCTCTATTTCACTCTTTTTTTTTCTTGCAAAATCATTATTTGAGTTGTCATCATCAAAAAGGGGGAGATTGTTGGAATTGATCCTAAGTTTTGATGATAACAAAATAAAATGATTTGGACTAATGTTTTCATGTGAAAATTATGTTAGAACAGATCTTTGATTCATTGGAAAAGAAAAGAAATTAATTCAAGATGAATTGAGAGGGTTTTAACTTATCGGACGCTTGAATGCTAGTACTGGACGTCCGATAGATAGGGGAAGTATCGGACACTCCTATCGGACGCATATAATCATCATCGGACGTCCGATAGAATTAAAGATGAAATCCAAACTCTCTGGTCGCTGTCGAACGCAAAGCCTATCGGACATACAAAACCTATCGGCCATCCGATAAAGATCGAAACAACCTATCGGACGCACAATATTGTGTCGGATGTCCGATAGACCTATCGGACGCTTGCATCGGATGCACAACACTGTGTCGGACATCAGATAGCTCCAACGGCTATTTTTTAACAGCCATATTTTTGACCGTTGGAGAGCTTCTTGAGGCCATTTCTCACACTCTATAAATACCCACAAATTCAAGAAGATAATAGACTTTTGCCTACATGAAATACAAGCTTACAAGTGAATATTTAGGTAGAAATCTTCTTTGTTTGTTGTATAGGTGTGGAAAAAGTGGGGATTGTGAGGTTACTCATTTGGAGAAGTAAAACCTTGGTGAAAGTTGCCTCACTTGTAATAGTAGTTCTTAATTGGTTGAGTGAGCTTTCAATTGTAGTTTGTTGAGAGTTAACTAGGATAGTTGTAAAACTCTTTGGCTCAACTAAAGACCTTTAGGGTGAGGAAGGAGTGAACCTTCACTTGTACAAGTTGGTTAGCTTCACCTTCAATTGAAGAAGCTACTAGTGGAATGTATCCAAATTCGGTGCAACTTGAAAATTTGGTTTGCATTTCTTTTTCTATCTCTTTTCTTTATTGCTCAATTGTGACATCTTTATTGTGATTAATTTGACATATCTTTGTGTACACTTGAGAAATTGTTTGTGCTTGGTTTATTGGGTGAATTCTTGCATATTTACTTGTCTTATTAAATTATCAAATTCACCCCCCTTTGGTTGCATTTGGGCCAACAAGGCACAATTCACTAAATTGTCAAAGTTTGCCCCTGAGCTAGTGGCCACAGAGCAGATAAGAATAAGGAGGTTTGTGCAAGAATTGAATGTGGAGTTACAAGAAAGTCTTGCGGCTACCCAAGTTAATAGCTTTAGTGAAGTCGTAGAAAAGGCTCAAAGAATTAAAGGGGCCAAAGTCCAAGTGAGAACTTTTAATACAAGAAAAAGAAATACACCTAGCAGTAGTCGTGGCTCAATGGATGTGGGTCCTTCAGCTCCTAAGTTTGGCAGAGGAATGGGTAGGACGATCACCTCTGGTTCATTAAGGGAATTAAATTCAAGGGGGACACACGCTCGAGGAGAGGTGTCGAGAGGAACTATGAGTGGAAGGGGGCAGTCAAGCGGAGTTTTTCCTTAGGAAAGTCAAGCCTCTGCTCCTAGTGTATCTTGTGGTTTTTGTGGAAAAACAAACCACACAGAGAACAATTGTTGGAAGAAGAGCGGAGCATGTCTTAAGTGTGGAAGTACCGGGCATCAATTATCTGCATGTCTAGTGATCCAAGGAGAAGGTGTGACTAGACCAGCAAGTAAACCTAATTCCAGTCAAGCTAGTGCGGCAGGGAATCGGCCAAGGGTGCCAGTTAGGGTCTATGCAATTGATCAACAGCAAGTTTCCGACCCCACTGAAGTGGTTGAAGGTGCCATACCCATTTTTCATCGTTTAGCTAAGTTTTTAATTGACCCTGGTGCATCGCATTCATTTGTGAATCCTTCATTTTTGAATGGAATAGATATAAAGCCTATTAGATTACCTTATGATTTGGAAGTTAGGACACCCACGGGAGAACAAAGTTTAATCACGAATTGGGTGTACAAGAATTGTGACATTTGGGTAGAAGAGAGAAAACTAGTAGTGGATTTGATAAGTTTGCATATAAAAGGATATGATGTTATTATAGGAATGGATTGCCTAACTCATTATCATGCCAAGTTGGATTGTAGGGCAAAACCTGTGGACTTTTCTATTTCTGGGGAGGCTACCCTGAGATTAGATGTAAAAGGGAGGTTAGCGTCATCTGCTCTTATTTCGGGGATTAAGGCTAGGAAATTCCTAAGTAAGGGAGGTCAAGGTTACCTAACTTTTCTTATAAACCCTCCAAATGATAAGACGAAATTAGAAGGGGTACCAACTGTGAGAGATTTTCCAGATGTTTTCCCTGAAAAATTAGAAAACCTACCTCCTGAGCGAATGGTAGAATTTAAAATTGATCTGTTACTGAGGACAGCTCCAATTTCTAAAACCCCGTATCGAATGGCTCCGACTGAGTTTAAGGAGTTGAAAATTCAATTGCAAGATTTGTTAGAATAGGGTTTTATTAAGGAAAGTGATTCACCTTGGGGAGCACCCGTGTTATTTGTCAAGAAAAAGAATGGGAGTTTGAGATTGTGTATAGATTACCGGGGGGCTTAATGATGTGATGATAAAGAACAAGTATCCTTTGCCTCTTATTGATGAACTGTTTGATCAATTACAAGGATCGGTGATCTTTTCTAAGTTGGACCTTAGGCAAGGATATTACCAGTTGAGAATTAGAAAGGAAGACGTACCGAGAACTGCTTTTAACTCAAGGTACGGACATTTTGAGTTTGTGGTAATACCCTTTGGGTTGACTAATGCCCCCGCGGCGTTTATGGATTTGATGCAACGAGTTTTTAAACCCTACTTGGATCAATTTGTGGTTGTATTTATAGATGACATCTTGGTATATTCAAAGACTTGAGAAGATCATGCTCAACACTTGAAGATAGTGCTTCAAATTCTAAGAGAACATCAACTATATGTTAAGTTCAACAAGTGTGAGTTTTGGTTAGAAGAGGTGTCCTTTCTAGGACATAAGATCTCTAAGGATGGAATTTCTGTGCATCCAGCAAAAGTAGAGATTGTGACTCAATGGAGACAACCGGAAAACCCTACCTAGGTTAGAAGTTTCTTGGAGTTAGCAGGGTATTACCAACGTTTTATTCAAGATTTTTCAAGGATTGCTGGACCATTATCTGATTTGACCAAGAAACATGGAAAGTTTGCTTGGAGTCCTAAGTGTGAGGCTAGTTTTCAAGAATTAAAGAAGCGTCGGAGGACGGCCCCTGTGTTGACATTGCCAAATGGAAAAGATGGGTTTGTAGTTTATTCAGATGCCTCGAAAGCAGGATTAGGGTGCGTTTTGATGCAAAATGGGAGAGTTATTGCCTATGCCTCTAGGAAACTAATGCCTCATGAACAAAACTATCCAACGCATGATTTGGAATTGGCCGCAATTATCTTTGCCCTAAAAAAGTGGAGACACTATCTTTATGGGGTGACATTTGAGGTTTTCACCAATCACAAGAGTCTTAGGTATTTATTTTCTCAGAAGGAATTAAATCTAAGACAGAGGCGATGGGTAGAATTTCTTGAGGATTATGACTGTACCATAAATTATCACTCTGGGAAGGCTAATATGGTAGCGGATGAGCTAAGTCGAAAGGTTCAAGTGGCAGGCCTGATGGTTAGGGAATAGAAAATGTTAGAAAGGGTTAGTGAGTGGAATACTCATTTGGAGAAATAGAAGGTCATAGTTGGGAATATAGTGTTGAAATCTCCAATACTAGAACGTATCAAAGAGGCTTAACAAGGAGATCCTATGGTATAGAAATGGATTGAAAAGGTGAATAAGGAAGAAACCCTGGACTTTCATTTGGGGCCTGAGGGAGTTTTGAAATTTTGAGATCGCCTAGTTGTTCAAGACAATGAAGGATTAAGGAAAGAAATTTTGGAAGAAGCACACCGAACTAAATACACAATTCACCTTGGGAGCAATAAAATGTATCAAGATTTGAAAGGGATGTATTAATGGGATGGTCTGAAAAAGGATAGGGCCAAATTTGTTCAAACTTGTCTCGTGTGCCAACAAGTTAAGGCCGAGCATCAAAAACCACCTGGACTTTTGCAACCTTTAGAGATACCTGAATGGAAATGGGATCACATCACTATGGATTTTGTGACTGGTTTGCCAAGAAGCAAAAAAGGAGATGATGCAGTTTGGGTGGTAGTGGATCGACTTATTAAGACTACACATTTTCTACCAATGTGTATGAAATATCCTTTGGAGAAATTAGCTCGGTTTTACCTGGATGAAATTGTGAGATTGCATGGTGTTCCTGCGAGTATTGTTTCCGATAGGGATCCAAGATTTATCTCTCGGTTTTGGCAGAAATTACAAGAGACTTTGGGGTCTAAGGTGAATTTGAGTACCGCATATTATCCTCAAACGGATGGACAGTCTGAGAGGACAATTCATACCTTGGAAGATATGTTGAGGTCATGTATATTGAATTTCGGAGGAAGTTGGAGTCAACACATGTCTTTAGTTGAATTTGCATACAACAATAGCTATCATGCTTCAATTCAGATGGCCCCATATGAAGCACTTTATGGGAGAAGATGTAGGTCACCAATTCACTGGAATGAGGTAGGGGAAAAGAAAATTTTGGATCCAACTACTATTCCTTAGGTCGAGGAGACTTTTGAAAAAGTAAAATTAGTTCGTGAGAGACTGCAGACTGCTCAAAGTCGGCAAAAGTGCTACGCTGATAACCGAAGAAAGGATTTGGAATTTAAAATAAGAGATAAAGTGTTTCTAAGAGTTAAACCCATGAAAGGAGGAATGGTGTCCAAGAAAGGGAAAAAGTTGAAACCAAGATACGTAGGCCCATTTGAGATTCTCAAGTGAGTTGGCAAAGTGGCTTATCAGTTGTATTTACCCCCTAGCATGTCAAAGATCCACAACGTTTTTCATGTTTCTATGCTCAAGAAGTATCATCCAGACCCAAGTCATGTGCTACAGTTAGGGGAGATTGAAGTGGACGAATCATTAACCTATGAAGAGCGTCCTGTGAAAATTCTTGATAAGGAAGTGAATTATTTGCGGAACAAGAAGATTCCTTTGATTAAAGTTCTTTGGAGAAATCATGATATCGAGGAAGCGACTTGGGAATTGGAGGAGGAAATGCAGAAGAAGTACCCAGGGTTGTTTACCTAGAAAGGTAAGAAATTTTGAGGACAAAATTCTTTTGAGGGGGGAAGGATGTGAGGGTCTCAAAATTCAGATTTTATTTTAAAATTGCATAATAATGTTTATATTGTGTTTATTCATTGAAAAATGAATGAATTTATGTTTAAAGTGAATATTTTCTAATTCAGTGAATTTTTTAAGAATTATTTGTCGGTGTGTGTGTTCGGCCAATTTAAGCATTAAATTTTGTCCCGAAACGTGAATAGTGACTTTAAATTGAAAACGAGCGTATGTAGTGATATTACTGATATATATTTAAGGTTGGACAGTGTTGGAATGAAATAAAACAGTGTAAGTTAGAGTGTCGCGTTTGACGCCACATAAAGTGGCCATAAAGCCACTTTTCCACGATTCGGGGGATTTCCACCTTTTTGTTCCCTTAAAGTTATCCTTCTTGCTTCTTGAGCTTGACTTTTCAGCCACAATTGGAGAGGTTAGAGAGAGAGAGCAGCTAAGAGTTAGAGAGAGGGAAGAGAGAAAAGCTTGCCATTTTACTTCTTCCATTCTTCTTCCTTCCTTTCTTGAACCTTCAAGCTACCATTGAAGACACTTGCTTCCTTCATTGGAGCAGCCGTGAGAGAGGGAAGGAGAGAGAGGGTTTGGTCCGAAAATTCGAAGGAGAAAAGAGAGGAAATTTGCTACTTGTTCTTCCAATTTCTTCTTCATCCATCATCTTGAAGTTGTGAGACTTTAGTGGAGGATTTTGGCTTGTTCCTCTTCATCCTTGGCATCCGTGAGTGAGAGTGTGTGTGGGTGTGTTATCCGAACTTCAAGGGAGAGGAAAAGAGAAGAAATAAAGCTCGTGGAGTTGTCTTGTCCTTGTTCTTGAGCTTTTTGTTGGAAATCACCGTCAAAACAAGAAGATCTCGAGCTAAGATTGGAACTTTGTGGAGAAATCAAGCTTGGAGTGTCCTTCTTGTAAAGTGCTCACAAGATCTTGGGTGATCTTGTCAGATCTACTCAGATCTGAAGGTATAAGACTTGACCTTTTTAGATCTGGCTTGATTAGTGTTCAATAAGATAGATCTACAGTTTATTTTGCTAGAAATGATAATGTTTGAAATGATTGAGTTGGGCTCTTGAAATCCCAACCTAGGTAGCAGATTTCAAGTGAATTTTAGGTAGCGGATTTGAGGACCTGATTGTGGATGTGTTTGAATTTCATGAAAAAAGTTTATAATGTGGTTAGAAATTAGTTTGTGTTGTTGAAAATTTTGAAAGAAAAGAGGTGTGATGGCCGAACCTTACCTGGCAATTTTGAAGTGTGATTTCGAACCTTTATGATGTTTCTTGAAGTGATTGTGCCTAAATGTATATGTGTTACGTTTATTTGTGAGTGTATGTTTGAATGGAGTGAAGTCATGAATTGTAAATGACAAAAGTGAAGTTTTCTTGAACATTTGGATAAAAGTGTTATTTAGACAAATTCGAGGGTTTTACAATATTGTGGTTAATTTCTATGAATTTTGAATATAAAGACTTGATGAGAATTGTTCAAACTTGTGCTAAAGCTTTGATTAAGAGCAAGTGTTGACTAATTGTGAAAAGAGTGATTTTGAGGTAAGAGATCTCACATAAATTTCGTAATAAAAAGGATTTGAAAAGTGAGTGTTTGGGAGTAAATCAATGGAGTGCTACATCTGTAATGATATAGTGATTGTAAAAGATCCGATTAAGACATTATATAGTGTGAAATGAATGTTTTTCCTTGAGGGAAATTTTGGGAAAAATATTGATTGAAACTAAGAAGTGAAAATGATTTATTTTAGTGAACGAGTAGAAAGTGAAACTCAATTATTGTTTTTATTTATTTATTTATTTGTTTTAGGGGTTGTGGAAGGAGGTGAAATCGACCCTAACTTAGAAGCTGAACCTTACTATTTCGGTGAGTTTCCATGCTTGTTATGTGTTTATGTGAAAATGATTGCAATTGTATTTAGTGAAGTGATTTTGAAGTGAAACATAGTTTCGAACCCTCCGATGGGGTGATGTGTACTTTATCGCACTTACCCTCATTTGAGTGAAAATAATCGTGAAAGTGTTTTGAAATGATTTATTGTGAAAGTGTAGTGTAATGATTTATTGTGAGAATGTAGTGTAATGATTGATTGTAAAAGTGTTGTGTAATGACTTATATGGATATGTGAAATGTCGGGAATTCCTGAAACCTATAGGTGAGACTTTCAATTCGAGCCGGAGGTTTGGCCTAAGCTGAGGAGAAAGGTCGAGCCATAGGGTTCTTTAAGTGAAATGAAATGTACTCTGGACTTGGCATAAGGACTTGTTCCTAATACTGGAGAGTACACAAATTAAGTGGAGTGAAGTGAAGTGCAGTGATATAAAGTGTTAAGTGTTTGGAGTCGGGCCCGGTGGGGGTTTTGGAGGAGTAAGGAGTAAGTGAAGGCCTACATGGTTTTAATTGTGAAAGTTGACGGAGTGTCAACTATTCGGATCGTGATCAAGCTTCGTGGATCTTAGCCCCTGAGGGCTACCCGTATCCTACCATTGTGCTGTTTAATGTTTACTTATCTGGTTTATATCGATTACAAATTTTGAAGTGAAATTTCATGAGTGCTAAGTGAATTGCATGTTTTTGGAACTCATTGGGCTATTAACTCATTCTTTTCCATTTGTTTTCCTTAGCAGGTAATGAGAACCCAATTGATGGTGCCAACCCTTAGTGTTGGGGTTTACTTTTGTATGTATGTTTAAGACATTTGAATGTTTTGAGTGAGGGCTTTTGTATTGAGGAACCCGTATGTGTGGGAAAAGTACCTTATGTATTTTGGGTTTGTAATTTGAAAGTTATGAGATTGTAAGATTGGAGTTATGTATTTGTAATGTATCTAATGAATTCGGTTTGAGAGTACTTTTAGTTGATATGTTAATGATCTTTATATGAGTGAGTCCTGATGAAAGTTGGGCAGGCGGTTCACGGATAACTTAGGGTTCGCCCTAGGGAGAAGTGGGGTCCTCACAATGCCATCCTCAAATTTTCAGACTTTGCAATCATCTTCCTCCTAGAATTAAGATTGGTTCCTCTTGCATCAACATGAACGTGAGCCACAAAATTAATCATTTCCACATCTACACTAGCCTGGTAAGTACTAAGACCTTCAAAAACAAGAGTGAAACTTGTATTTTATTCATTAGCAAAGTCCAAATCTTGATAATTAGGAACGTCTTCAAGGAGAGAACCCGCAACCATTATTCAATTTAACCTAAGTGACTATTCTATAATTTGGATCTGAATTGTGATTGACATTCCTTGTAAGAGTGCCACCTTTAACCTCGATAACTCTTTTAGCCCATGATTTAATTGCAACTTTGGACTCCTTATTGATGATTCCCTTTAATTTCCCATGCTCCATTTCTTGAACTTGGAACTGATAGTTACCATTTATTTCGTGGTTTCTCTCATTAGTGTTAAACCCTAAATATTTGTTACTTGACAATTTGAAAGCAATTCATTGAATGTGCTTATAGCTTCTGGAGAATCTTTTCTAGAATTCTTAGGCAAGACAATTATTAAAGACTCCAAAAATGAAACCGTATCAATTTTCATCTGAGATGATTTCTCCACGAAGTTCATCGAATAAAGGGCAGATTTAAACAACTCCAGATCAAACTAAAAATATTAAGCATAATAGATTTTTTTCTTGTAGATAATTGCATTTTGATTGAATTATTGATATAAGTAAGGAAAATAACTAAGGGAAAAGAGAACAATTAAGGTAGACAAAAAATTCTTCTTTTGAATCCACCCAATCAAAAATCCTCCAATTCTCAAAAGAGAATAGAATAAATCATACTTTCATACAATAGCTTAATAGAATTCTATCTAATGATCAATAAATTAAGTTGAAGTCTACATCTACATGTATCAAAATCTTAGTAATAATTTATTTTATTCTAAAGATATTTCGATTGGGTTGACAAACAACCATTATTCTTTATATTAATATTGAAGCCATTTTTCCTATTGTACCACACTACAAACTCATTATCATCTAGCCACTGAAGAGAACAAGCCATTGAATTTTCATTGAGTTTAAATCCTTCATTAATATCATTGATATCATTGGTCTTATTTTTAAGAAGCTGATTCTTAAATTTCTTTCATTGTCCACCATTGAGTATTCTAACTCCCTTTGAACTACAATAATTGAAGAAGGAACCTCTGAACTTTCTTCAAACAGGTGGTGCTCTTTAGTTGCAACATCTTTGCCACTTTTAAATTTTTTCCTCTAGCTCTAATTCATTTCCATCAATCTCCTAATGCTTCTCCAATATAAGATACTTTCTTTCATATTCACTTTCTTTATCAATCATTTCCTCATTGATATGAACCATTTCAGATTTAGGAATTTGGTTTTGAATTCTCCTTGGATGGCCATTGTAGGTTCTTTAACTATTTCCTTGTCTTGAGACGATGAAGAAGGCCCATTCCATTTCTGCCATAATCATTTGATACTCTTGCAATGTGTACCCCTTTATGACTGATTACTCGAATCATGATGTTGAAAGTACATCTGCATTTGTACATTGACACATCCAATTGGTTATAGCTCCCATTTCCTTTTATAGCCAACTGTTCTTGGAATTTTTGAACATGCAATTCAATTTGTCCCTACAATTCATCCATAATCAAGTCACCTCTCTTGAGTTGATCTTCTAAAAATTCATAGACAGTATTTTCCTCCATCGATACAATTTAACAAGTGGGAAATTTGGGACTCAATTCGGTAATAGGTGTGGTGGGTTATTGATGAACCTTGAAGGATTAATGAGAAAGAAATAGAAATAAAAGAGTAAGAGGGATCGAGAGAGAATCCGAAAAGAAATGATTTGGGAAGGAAAGAAATGATAAAGAAGAAAAAATAAAAAAATAATAGAAAGTTGCTCCAATTTTCTAGTAGGCGACGTCAGACATGAAATGCTTGTAAGCTGCTCCAATTTTCTAGTAGTCTGGTAGATTTGACAAAAAGTTAAATTACAATTAAATGCTTGTGACATTTCATTGTGGATTTTAATAATTAATTATTAAACTCAATGTTTTGATCACTTACGTATAGGAAAAAAGGATCTGCATTTTATTTAAGGATTAATCTTCTATAATATTGTCATGTCATACACCATCAGACATGGATGAATGACACTTACTCTTACTTTGACTTTAAAAATATAAGTGCTCTAGACATTAGTCTGGTGAGCGTGAAATCCCTAATTCTGACTTTCAAGATTTCCCTCCTCCTACGAGACTTGCAATCTTCCATTGAGTAAAGAAGAAATCAAAATTTAGACATATAACTCAAAACTATTTGATTGTCAAATGAGAAAACAATTAGAAAGTTCATATCTCATGATGCTAACTGTCGAATGGCTGACATGAAGAATTATTTTTTTTTTCAGTTGTCATGAAGAGGTTACCATTTCAACTGGTAATATCAGTTTCCATTGAAATCTTTACACTCTTTTCCACCATTACATGTACTTCACTGTTACATGTACAATTGATTTAATTTTATTGAAAATGTAGAAAAAAACTACTGTACTTGTTTTGCTTCTATTTGAAATAACATTTTCAACAAGATTCTTCTGAAACATTATCTAATCGCCATTTTATTAAACATATATTTTTTGTAGTAGATTTCTAGAAACTCTCTAAAAAAATGTATGCATGTTTCTTGTATTTCTTCTTGGCTAATGAATTACAAATTGAGGTATGAAGATTAGTCAATCATTTGCGTTTGGATAGTAGATTTTTTTGGGATAATTTGTTGAAAAGAATACTGTAGCACTACTGTAGCACTTTTTTGATATGATGTATCTGAGATAAAAAGGTGATTGGAATTTGTGTCGATGATGTAAACAAAATTTTGTAGGCAAATATAAGCAATCCAAACGCACTCATATGTGTTTCATATTGATTAATATTTATAGTATTATTGATCAAAAAAGGAAGAAAAGTATCATCACTTTTCAATATAGCTATCCAAAAGTTTCAATAGTGTTGTCAGCGTATTCTATCCAAATAGAAAAAAGATTTGTTAATTGTTGTCAATTTCGAACATTGAAAGAAATTGAGAAGATCATAGGGCACCTTTTCTTTCCTACGTAGCTATATAAATTGATGTTTAATATAAATTGATCTTTAAGTGTTTCAAATCTAAATAAATAAATTTTTTTATGGGTGCCTATTTAAAAATAAGTACTAATACTTCTGGCACATCTTAAGTGTGTGCTTACTTAAAAAAATCTATGTTCATTTTGTTTTTACATTAAATTATTACATAACTTAGTTGAAGACATGTATGTGTTTATTTGAAACATCTATAATTGCTACTTTTTTGGTTGTAGGAGTTATTATATTTAAAATCAAGATGAAAAGAACGGAGAATGTAAAAAATATGAAAATTAACTTTAAAGGATATTTCTTGTATATTATAAAGTGATACAAAAAGTTTACATTAGTCTCCTTCTTTCCTTTTATACTCTCTCCGTCCCTTTGAAAGTATCATACTTTCTATTTTGGAATGCTCCAAAATATTTGTTATCTTACCAAGTCAAGTCTACTTTTGATCTCTTTTTTCAATGTCATCTCACTTTTATCTATCACTACTAAATTTACACACAAGTTGATGTAAACATTTTTTTCTTCAACATTATTTTTAGCAAAAAAATAAATTTTCTATATATGTATATAGTGTCATCATAGGGTACATGACAACTGTTTTTAATTTGAAGTTGAAATTTAGGGCCTGTTTAGAAGGTAAATTTTTTGCTAAGTTTTTCTCCTACACGTTTTTAACGACTTTAGTTACAATAATCTCCAAAACTCAAAATTTTTAACACACACATTTCAAAATATCCAAAAATATACAAGAAAAAGTTTTACTTCTTTCATTTCTTCTTCCCCTCTGCATCTCAACCCTTCAACACCTCCATCGCCAGTGCTGACAATCTTGTCTTTTTTCCTCTCTCTCTCTCTCTCTCTCTCTCTCTCTTTGTGAGGGCCTCAAAAATTCAAATTTATTTCTAAAACACCTAATAATATTTATATTGAGTTTATTTATTGAAATATTAGTGAAAATATATTTAAAGTGATTATTTCTCAATTTAGAGAATTTTATACGAATTGTTTGCCGGTGTGTGGTTTTGGCCAATTTTAGCGTTAAAAAAATTGTTCAAGGCATGAATAGTGAATTGGACTTGAAATCGAGCATATGTAGTGATATTGTGGAAATATTATTAAGGTGAGACAGTTGTCGGGATGAAAGAAACGGTGTAAGTAGGACTGCAGCGTGTGAGCGACATAAAGTCTAAAAAGCACTTTTTTCCCCAAAACAAGGAAAAGCACTTTTGGGGCTTTAAAGCCTTGACTTCTTGCAACACCAAGCTTCCATTTTCAGCTGCCAAACCAGTGAGAAAGAGAGAGCTGCTGCCGAGAGAGAGAAAGGAGAGAAAGAGAGAGTTTTGGCTAGTTTCTTCCATAAATCTTCATCCAATCTTCTTGAAACTTCAAACACCAACACCCACCATCATCTTCATCATCCCTAGCAGCCGAGGGAAGGGAGAGAGAGAAGCAGGTTTGGGCTGAAGTTCTTGGAAGAAAACAAGAGGTAAGTGGGTTGATATTCCATTTTCTTTTCTTCCTACAAATAGAGTTGTGAAGAGTTGATGATGATTTTGTTGATCTTCACCTCCTCACTTCAGCCAGAACCAAGGAAAGGAGAGAGAGAGAGAGATCAATTTTGGAGAGGAAAAGGAAGGAAGAGAAATCTTGGTGATCATCTTGGGCTCGATCTTGCACTTGGTGGACCGATATCTTCAGATCTTGAAGATCTTGAGTGGGTTCAGATCTTGGAAGTTATCAAGCTTGAGGGTGACTTTCTTGGAGAAAGCTTGAGAGATCTTGTTGGGTTTTGCGGATATCGTTGGATCTTGACAGATCGGAGGTATAAACCTCGAATCTCGTAGATCTAGCTTTATTAGTATTAATTAGTGTAGATCGTAGTTAATATTGATAAAATGAAATCATCTGAAAAGATGAAGTTGGGCTCTTGAAATCAAACTTAGGTAGCGGACTTGAGGTAGCCTCTAGGTAGCGGACTTGAGGAACCCGATTGAAATTGATTGTTATTTGTGAATTTGTTTTGATATGGTTAGAAATTAGGGTTTTGGTTGATTGAGAAGTGAAGGAAAATGTATGTTATGGCCAAAACCATGCTTTGGTGATTTCAATGTTTGATTTTGGAATGTTGTGAATGTTCTCGAGGGGTTTTGCTTTTTGAGAAAAATGTATATATTGTTCAAATTGTGAGTGTATATGTGGGTGAGTGAGTGTTTGGATTTTTAAAGGGTAAAAGTGTAGTTTTCATGAAATCGAGGTGAAAAGTGCTATTTGACCTAATTTGAAGGTTTTATTATATTTTGACTAAAATCTAGGGATTTTTGAATACAATGACTTGTTATAAAATGTTTTGGGTTAAAATGGAAGTTTTGATTAAAGGTGAACGTGCTTTGTAGAAATGCAATGAGTATATATCGACGGGATGTTTTCTTTTAAAATGGTAAAGTGATTTTCCAAAGGAATTTATTTGGAAATTGAGCTAGGTGAAATGAATACTTTTCCTCGAGTAAGATTTGGAAAATATTATCATTTGAAATTAAAAATGAGATTGAACTGTATTAGTGGATGGAAAAGATTGAAGTGAATCTTATTGTTTGTTTTAAATTATTTTAGGGAGTGTGCAGAGACGGTGACTTTGAACCTTACGTGGGCCAGAACCCTACTTGGTGAGTTTCCATGCTTGTTTAGTGTTCGTGCAAATGTTGTAAATGAATGTATTGAAGTGATTGTTATGTGAAAATTGACTTTTGAACCCTCAATGGGGATGGTGTGTACTTTATCGCACCTACTCCATTTGAGTAAAGTGATTGTGAAAGTGACTTGAAGTGATTGATTGTAAAGTGTTTAAAGTGTATTATAGTGATTGCATGTGTTTGGAAGGTCAGGAAATCCACAGAGACCTATAGGTGAACCCCGACTTCAGCTGGGGGCTAGGCCTAGGCGAGGAAAAGACTGAGCCATAGGTTATTTAAAATGTCACAAAGCACAGATTGAGCTCTGAACCAGTGATTTATGCTGGAACTCGGTTTGGACCGGTCTCCATAAGAGCAACAACCCAGTGAAGTGAAATGAAAAGTACTACGGACTTGGCGTATGGACTTGTCCCTAATGGAGAAGTACTCAATAAGAGTGAAGTGTTTTAAAGTGAAATGTTTCAAAGTGAAGTGAATAAGTGTTTGGCGTCTTGCGGCCGGTGGGGTTTGGAGGAGTAAGGAGAAAGTGAAGTTCTACATGGTAATAGTGACGCTTGGCGAGTGTCAACTACCGGTTAGTGGTTGTGAGCAAGTTTAGGTGGAATTTGGCCCAGGGCCATTATCCCACATTGTATTGTTAATTGCTTTTCATCCTGTTTTATATTTCAAACATTCTTGCAAAGTGAAATTGTTTATGTGTTAAGTGGCTTGCATGTTTTGGGAACTCACGGGCTTTTTAGCTCACCATTTCCATTTGTTTTCCTTGCGGGAGAAATGAGCAACCAAGTGGTGGTGCCAACTCTTGAGATTAGGACTTTCATATGTTTTGTTATGTATTTTGGAGAATTATAGATATTGCCCTTTTGTGGACTTTTGTAATGGAATCATGTATTTACTATCGATTGTATTTGGGATGTTATGTATCTTTAAGACATTGTACTCTTTCAGATTGTAGGTCTGGGTTTTAGTTGTTAAGTATTATTGAACAAGAGTGAGTGAGTGAGTCCGGCGTAGAGCTAGGCGGTCCAGCCGACCCTGGTCCTTCAGGGAAAGTGGGGTCGTCCACAGTGGTATCGAGCCTAGGTTTGAATAGTCAGGTATAGTGAGAGTTGGTGGGTTGTTAAGAGTCTAGTAGGTTAGGAGCAAAAGTGAAGTGAGGGGTTATGTGTTTATGAATAAGTATTGTTGATCTTGTTAGAGCGAGTACTAATGAGGGTTCTTTCTTGTAGGTTATGGAGCACGGAGGGAGGATGATGGGCTACGACACCGGACCTACCCATCTTATCGCTTGGGTTCTAGGGGTGCTCGTCAGCCTGTGTACTGCATAACCTAGGATCCGATTTTAGCCGCGTCTTGCTTGGGGGTTGGAGGACCCACGCCTATCTGTCGGGTGGTGCTTGCTGTCACCGAGAGAGGAAGAGGTTGACTAGGATCAACCGTGGCGTCGGGAGGAGATTGAGAGGCTTACTCGTGGCCCAGGTTCGACTTGCTGGGATTGGAGGCTGGAGGTGAGGTTCGCTAGCTAGCAGCGACAGCTAGGATAGTGAGGGTGGCTCGAGAGGGGAGATATTCTGCTTGGTACGCCGTGAGGCCTTGATTGGAGGGTGATTGAGGCCAACCGAGTAGAGGAGACTTCAGGTTGATCAGCCTCATCTTGATGTTGATTTGGGGAGGAGCCTCCGATTGAGTCAATTGGAGATGCTATCATGGCTAGGGGAGACCCACGGTTGCTTTCTGATGTCCACCCTACTCCCGAGGGATGAGCCTCTGAAGACTTTCTTTTGGACGATGGATTAGCTTGACTTGACCTTAGGGCTTTGTTATCTTTGTGGGGGAGTAAGCCTATAGAGTGGGTTCCCAACTTTTGTAAAGTGCATGCTTGCTAACTTGCCAAATTACCATATTTTGTTTAAGTGTACTTGAGAACTTGATATACCAATGTGTATCTTTTGACAAAAGCATGCTTGGTGATATACTCTTGGCATTGTATTGTAATGAAATGTAATTATGAAAGTGTTTTGTCTATTTTCTAGAGCAATTGTTCTAATGGTGTTGTTACTTTTCTGTGTTTATATAATTTGATGGCCCTCTAGAGAACTATGGACCGGTGGGAGAGAGGCGAGGTGGGAAGTGGAACTAGGCTTCTTCAAGTATGGGAAATGACCATGAATCTACTGCCGCACTGAATCAAGGGCTGGGGTTAACTTTGTAGAGCAAATGGCTACTGACCATGAGCAACCGTATGACTGAGATTTTAGATCGTATGGCTGGACAACAAGGCCACGGACCTGAGCAACACCTTGGTAGCGTTGGAGTTGGTGAGGACCGAGCACTTGAGAGATTTCAAAGATTTAACCCCAAAATTCTGTGGTGAACCTAACCGAAGTTCTTGAGGGTTGGTTAGAAAGGATTTGATATTTTCGCTGCTCTAGACTATCTTGAGAGAGGAGCAAATAACCTTTGCCACATTCAATTTGAGGGGCTGCCGTTCTTGGTGAGCCATGATAAGAACCAAGTGGGAAGAGAGAATACTAGGACTTGGGTAAATTTTACTCGAGTTCAATGCCAAGTTTCTTCTCAGATAGTTGCAAGAGAAAAGGGAGGGCGATTTTATTAGGTGTAAGCAGGGATTACCTGAAAGGTGGCCGACTGGTATGAAGCACGCTTACTAAGCATCAAGATTTGCCCCCTGAGTTAGTGTACTTGAGCAAGGAGGTAAGATTTGTCCGGGGATTGAATGTAGAGCCTACAAGAAATCTTAACAGTACTCAAGTTAATAGTTTTAGTGAAGTGGAAAGGGCTCGAGGATTGAAGGAGCAAAGCACAAGTAAGGAATTTTAATGCAAGAAAAGGAATGCACCTAGTGGTAGTCAGGTAGTCCAATGGATACATGAATGTTCCAACCCTAAGTTTGGAAGAGAATGGGTAGAACCACCCCCTAAAATTTCGGCCAAGAGGGATCAACGGAGGACATACTCAAGAGGAGGAGGTGTCTAGAGGGAGTGCAGAGGGAAGAGGACTAATATCAAGGGGAGGTTCCCAAGGGCCAAGTCAAGTCTACCCCTAAGCGTGTCTTGTGGCTTTGTGGGAAGCCAAACCACAGGAGAATGAATGTTGGAGAAAGAGTGGAGCATGTCTCAAGTGTGGTAGTACTAATTAGCATCAGTTATCCGCTTGTCCTGATGGCCCAAGGAGGAGGTATGACCAACCAAAGCAAGCAAACCCACTGCAGTCAAGCTAGTGCATGAGGGCTCGACCCGAGTGCCAGCTAGGGTCGCCATCACGACCAACAAAGTTCGACCCTCTTGAAGTGGTTGAAGGTACCATCCCAATCTTTCATCGCTTAGCTAAGATTTTGATTGATCGGTGCATCACATTCTTTGTGAATCCTTCCTTTTAAATGGGTAGACATAAAGCCTACTAGATTACCTTATGATTTGGAAGTTAAGACACCCACGGGGAACAAAGTTTAATTACTAGTTGGGTATACAAGAATTGTGATATTTGGATGGGAGGAAGCTAGTGGTGGACTTGATTAGTCTAGACATCAAGGGTATGATGTTATCATGGGGATGGATTCTCTAGCTCGTCATCATGCTAAATTGGATTGTGGGGCAAAAGGCTGGAGTTTTCTATTCTGAGAGCTACCTTGAGGTTAGGCGTAAAGGGAGATTAATCATCGCCTCATTTTGGGATTAAAGCGAAAATTGTTAAGTAAAAGGGCTCAAGGGTATTTGGCCTTTTGATAAATCCCAGTGATAAAAGTGAAGTTAGAGGAAGTGCGATTGTGAAGGATTTTCCGATGTCTTTCAGGAATTAGAAAATCTACCTCTGTTAATGGTGGAATTTAAAGATTGATTTGTTGCCGGGACAGCTCCAATTTCTAAGACTCAGTGTCGAATGATGCTCCAGCTGAACTTAAGGAATTAAAGGTCCAATTACAAGATTTATTGGGCGAGGTTTTATCGAGAGAGAGTGACTCACTTGGCCAGGGAGCACCTGTACTCTTTGTTAAGAAAAGGATGGAAGTTTGAGGTTATGTATTGACTATCGGGGCTTAACGATGTGACAATAAAGAATAAATATCCTTGCCGCTCATTGATGAACTATTTGATCAATTGCAAGGATCGGTGGTCTTTTCTAAATTAGACCTTAGGCAGGGTACTACCAATTGAGGATTAGAAAGGAAGGCGTGCAAGACGCTTTTAACTTCGAGGTGCAGGACATTTTGAATTTGTGGTAATGCCCTTTGGATTATTCAATGCTCAGTGGCATTTATGGATTTGATGCAAACGGTGCTTTAAACCCTATTTGGACCAATTTGTGGTTGTATTTATAGATGACATTTTGGTATACTCAAAGACCAGAGGATCATGCTCAACACTTGAAAATAGTGCTCCAAACTTAAGAGAACATCAATTGTATGCTAAGTTCAACAAGTGTGAGTTTTGGTTGAGGAAGTGTCCTTTTGGGCAAAATTTCTAAGGATGGAATTGTGCTTTGTGGATCCCTCCAAAGTGGAGACAGTGACTCAATGGAAGCAACCTAGAAATCCTACTGAGGTTAGAAGTTTCTTGGGCTTGGCGGGATACTACCGTCGATTCATTGAGGATTTCTCAAGATTGCTTGGGGACCACCAGACAGTTTGACTAAAAGCATGTTGAGTTTGCTTGGAATCCAAAGTGTGAGGCTAGTTTTCAAGAGTTAAAAAGCGTTTGACAACAGCCCCTATGTTGACTTTGCCAAATGAAAAAGATGGGTTTGTAGTTTATTGAGGAGCTTATCGAAAGAAGAAGGATTAGGATGTGTCCCGATGCAAAATGGAAGTTATTACCTATGCTTCTAGGGAAATTAAAGCCTCATGAGCAAAACTATCCAACACATGATTTGGAGTTGCAAATGGCTCATTTTTGCAGAAAAGTGGAGACACTACTTGTATGGGGTGACATTTGAGGTTTTACGATCACAAAAGTCTCAAGTATTTGTTCTCTCAAAGGAATTGAATCTAAAGCGAAGGGTGGGTAGAATTCCTTGGGACTATGATTGCACCATAAGTTATCACCACAGGAAGAGACCAACAAGGTAGGCGATGCCTTAAGCCGAAGGCTCAAATATGAACTTGATGGTAAAAGAGTGGGAAATTTGTTAGAAAAGGTTGGGAATGGAACCCTCATTTGGAGAAGCAGAAGTCATCTTTGGGAATATAGTGTTGAGATCTTCCATTCTAGAGCATTAAAGAGGCTCAAAAGGAGATTCCATGGTGCAAAATGGATTGGAAAAGTGAATAAGGAGAAACCCTAGACTTTAAGTTAGGGCACGAGGAATTTTGAGGTTTGAAGTCGTATGTTGTTCAGGACAATGAAGGAGTTGAGAAGAAATTTTGGAAAAAGCACATCGTTAAAGTATACAATTCACCACCTTGGAATAATAAAATGTACCAAGACTTGAAAGGATGTATTGGTGGGATGGAATGAAGAGATGTGGCGATTTGTTGAGACCGTCTGGGTGTGCCAACAAGTTAAAGGCGGAGCACGAAACCTTCGGATTTTGCAACCCTTGGAGATACCCTGAATGGAAATGGGATCATATCACCATGGATTTTGTGACTGGGTTACCTAGGAGTCAAAAAGGAGATGATGCAGTTTGGGTGATAGTGGATCGACTTACTAAAACTGCTCATTTTCTACCGGTAAGTATGAAATGTCCTTTGGAGAAGTTGGCTCATTGTACTTGGATGAAATTGTTGGAGCTACATGGGAATTGTGAGCATTGTCTCGATAGAGACCAAGGTTTGTTTTCGATTTTGGCAAAAGTTACAAGAGAATTTGGGGACTAAGGTTAGTTTGAGCACTTTATCATCCTCAACGGATGGACAATCGAATTCAGGACAATCAAACTTTGGAAGACATGTTGAGGTTATGTATTGGATTTTGGAGGAAGTTGGAGTGCGACACATGCCACTAGTTGGTTTGCCTACAACAATAGTTACCATGCTTCAATTGAGATGGCTACTTATGGAAGCACTTTATGGGAGAGGTGTAGATCACCTATTCATTGGGATGAAGTAGGGAGAAAAAATTTTGGATCCAACCACTATTCCTTGGGTTGAGGAGGCTTTTGAGAAAGTAAAGCTAGTTCGAGAAGAGACTCCAAAGCGACTCAAGTCGACAAAAGAGTTATACCGATAACCGAAGAAAGGACTTGGAGTTGATGTAGGGAACAAAGTATTTCGAGGGGTTAAGCCTATGAAAGGAGGAGTGGTATCCAAAAGGGAAGAAATTGAAACCACGATATGTGGGACCATTTGAGATTCTCAAGCGAGTAGCAAGGTAAGGCATACCAATTGGATTTACCTCGAGCATGTCAAGATTCATAATGTTTTCCGCGTGTCCATGCTTAAGAGGTACCATCAGGACCCAAGCCATGTGTTGCCTTTAGGAGAGATTGAAGTGGATGAATCCTTGTCCTATGAAGAGGCGACTGTAAGAATCCTCGGCAGTAAAAAGAACTGAGGAATAAGAAGATCCCATTGGTCAAAGTTCTTTGGAGGAATCATGCTATTAGGAGCTAACATGGGAATTGGAGGAAGAGATGAAGAACCATCGAGTTATTCACCCTAGAAGGTAAAGGAATTTTGAGGACAAAAATTCTCTTAAGGAGGAAGGATGTGAGGGGCCTCAAAATTCAAATTTATTTCTAAATGCCTATGTATTTATATTGAGTTTATTTATTGAAATATTAGTGAAATATGTTTAAAGTGATTATTTCTCAATTTAGAAATTTTATCACAATTGTTTGCGGTGTGTGGTTTTGGCCAATTTTTTAAGCGTTAAAATTATTCAGCGTGAATAGTGACTTGGACTTGAGGAAATGAGCATATGTAGTGATATTTGGAAATATTATTAAGGTGAGAACAGTCTGTGGGATGAAAAAAAGAAACGGTATAAGTTAGGCTATGTGTGTAGCGATGTAAAGTCTCAAAAACTACTTTTTCCCAAAACAGGAAAAAAAGCACTTTGGAACTTCAAAGAAACCTTAACCTGCTTACATGAAACTTCATTTCAGGCTGGGCTCAGGTGAGGAAAAGAGAGAGCTGCTACCGAGAGAGAAGGGAGAGAAAGGGGATTTTGGCCTAGTTTCTTCCATAAATCTTCATCCAATCTTTTGGAAACACAAGCATAGCATACATACATCATCTTCATCAGCCCTGCTTGGCCGGGGAAGGAGGGAGACTGGGCAAGAGTTCTTGGGAAAACTCAAGATGTAAGTGGGTGGTCTTCCATTTCCTTTTCTTCCTACAAATAACTGAGTTGTGAAGGGGTGTTGATGATTTTGTGGTGATCTTCACCTCCTCACTTCAACTGAGACAAGGAAAGGAGAGAGAGGAGATCGAATTTTGGAGAGGAAGGGGAAGGAAGAAAATCTT